>JABTTQ020003240.1:0-304969 GCA_016081115.2 Rehmannia glutinosa
GTTGTACTTCGTTCCGATTATATTACTAATAAATGCTACAAGATAGGAGAAAGTAACAAAATAAAAACAAGAGTTGAGGATCTTCTACATTCTAGATGATAAGAGCCTTTGTCTTAACTTACTCAGCTTTTCCCGATGTGTTTCTAGCCTTTTTCCTTGTCTTCTTCTTTGCTTTGTTATGCTTCTCAAGGGTCAGATCCACAATTTCATCAAGGGCCCGTATTTATACCCCGCTGAAGTCGAAAAAGGAATAAGTTGCCTTGTAATTTCGCCTATTAGCTACTTATTTGTCAGCCTTGTGCCGTCGTCGGCTGCGGCTGAGGTTGGGCGCTGCGGCTACAAGCACTCACTTCAAAATAGTGCTCTGCCCGAGTTTTCACCCCACGTGACTGCGATGCGGGAGATGCTGCTGAGTGCGCGCGAGGAGCCAATTAAGCAAATTAATTTTCCTCTTTTTCTTACTTGAAGTGCGATTCTTTGCCCTCCCGAACCGTTTTTTGTTGTTTTCATCATTTTTCGGCTGCGAAATGCTGTATTAACGGACAAATGAAGCTTCAGAGATTGACATATTTGACCTTAAGTATTCGAGCAAAAATTAAAATTTGAAAGATCGGAGTTATTTAAGTAGAAAATGTTGGAGACACAAGCGCACATGATCACGTAATTGAATTTCATAAAGGTGATTGTCACATGCTCATATGTTGATAATTTTTGGAGTCACAGGAAATCAGTTAATTTGATAGATTCATTTGTCTTTGAACTCCACCGATCAACAAAAATATCCAGGAACTCTTTGACTTAGATGTAAGACATATGATGCATGGAGCCAGTAGCAGAACAAGAACCACGAGTAATATTGTTTAGTGGATGAAGCGTGCAAATATCACTATCCACACGTTCATTTTGTGAAAATACAATACAAAAGATAAAGGCAGGACATCGATTACATGAAGAAGAAAAAATAGATTAACGGTTCAAGTTCGCGAGTGCATAATTGGACAATTAGTTGGTGGTACCTTACAATTCATATCTTTTATCAAGATATAATTGTCATATCAATGTTGAGGTATGTGCGAGTCACATTAGTGAAATATTTGTTCGAATATATCTATAAGGGACATGTGGTGATAATTCATATCACCAATAATAATTATGAAAATTTGGTTAATAAAATTAAACAATTTCAAGATGCTCTGTAACGCCTCATTAAATTTCTTTTAGAACATGAGTTTTTGCCATTAGGTTGGTTGATTAAATATATTTATAATAAATATTATATTAATAGAATTTTTGTTTAAATCAGTATGGAAATTTCTATATGTAATTAATAATTAGTTAATTAGATTCTTGACATGGATTCAGCGTAAATAAATTTTTATGGGCTAGTACTATAATGGGCCTTTGTTTTCAATTGTACAAGAATTGGGGCAAATATTTAAATATGGAAAGATTGAGGGTCTTATTATTATAAAATCCCATATGGATATTATAACTCTACTAACACCTACGCTATTTTATAGAAGAAGAAGGGATAGTCCAGAATACATTGACACGGATAAAAGAGAAAAACGAGAGTGCGACAGCTAGGCAATTCCCACATCACTAGTAAACATACCGACCATCTTGTGAATAATGATTAAGATAAGAACAAATCCATTTAAATGCTTCATCAAATTGTAATGTGGGCCTCATGGTGATAAGGTACAGGAATAGCTAGCAGTAGAGGAATTGCCAATTCACTTTATCTTTTTTTTTTTTTTTTTATGTGGGGAAGCCGCATTAAATTCTTTCTTGATGTATTTGAATAAACACTCGAGGTGGACGTCTTGGCACTTGCCAAACATGTGATTTGTTTTCACAACAATTAGATTTTTTTCTTTAGGTATTAGACTTGGTATTGAGATTCATATATTCTTTATTAATTATTTCTTTACTTAGCTTGGAATGATTCTTACCAATTTAATGTATAAAAAGAATCTGCTGCTTGTGATATTTATTGTAATTTCGGATGATGTTCTTCATATAAGCTTAGTTCTTTGTAGTTTTAGAAACTCTTTTCTTGAATAATCAAATTAAGTAATTATATTTACCATTGAACCTACATACGAATATATAAGTATATACACGCATTAGCTAATAATTAAGACATGTTTCTAATTATGTTATATCATATAGCATTTGGATTATTCAGTTTTTAATGAGAAATAAGCCTGAACATTTAAAATTAGAATTGTTAACATTTAGTTATTATTTTAGATTCAATTGCCTATTAGTAACTTGAGTAAGTTGAGGCTTCAAATATCAAATTCTTGGAGTCGATTTAAGTGCATCTCTCACATGTAATATGAGTAGTTTATTTTATGTCTTATGCTTGTGATATACATTTGTGCCAATTATTGTGATGAGTTACATTTAGATTATGCTTTTCTTAGCACGTTTGAGCAAATCTTGTACATTGCATTTCGATTGCATGAATAATAGCACATACAAATTTTAAAAGAATTATATTTTAAGTAAGTGCCAAGACTCTAGGCCATACAGTTTAGTTGGGGCTCTTAGTCGCCACAGGGCATTTATTAGTGCCATTTTAGTTATTAGTTAAGCCGGTGGGATTCGATAGCTAGCTACCCAGGTTTCATTGAAGTTGTGCGTATTGGTACCATGCTCGGGCCTTATCGGTAAAATATTTATGTAAGCATGTGCATTTAATAGAAATTAGATTGATTTTGTGCATGTTCATATAAGTCATTTTAATTGTTACGTGAGACACGGTGTTACTTACTAAGTTGTTTCTTATAGTTTTATATTCTCATATTGAAGATAAAGGCAAGGGTTTCTTGTAGACATGGAGGATGACAGAGTCGTGCGGTGAGGGTGATAGTGGCACGGAATCTCGAAATTAGTTTAGCTAGTATTTTAGTTATATCGAGTTTAGACTTAATTGAAGTATATCGGTTTGCGGTTTGCGTAGATGTTTCTTTGGATAAGCTCTTGATGAAACTTCTTCTTAGTATTTTATTATTAAATGTTATAGGATTTCTTGCATTAATTCTTTTTAATTTATAAAAAAATTAAATTATACTATCATTTCTTTATTAACTCAAAGGGCTTTATTAGATGACTTTATAACGATTTGAATAGTTCTTAATAATAAAGTAATTAGCATCCCCACAGGGGTGTTACATGCTCGGTGGGTATCCACTCGAAGAAACATTGAGAATTTTTGAATTCAACTTGAATGACATATACAATGAGTTATTAACTACAGCTCCACCTTCCAAATCAACAAATTGTGATTTATTGGGCAAATTAAAATTAGAAAATATTCTAAGTTGGGACATGGTCTCTAAAACAATGCTTACAAAATAGTTTTGGATGTGCTCTAATAGTGAAGGCGAAGGGGCGAAAAAAATATCTTCATCGAAAATTTCCAAAGCATTATGTGTGGGACTTACAAGGTAAATGTTGGAAATAAAGAAAAGAAAAGAGATATCATTGGGTATTTTAATTGACATTTCATCTTCTATCTCTCTATGAAAATCATTATCAATGTTATCCATATCAATAGGAATATTTGGAAGAATCGTATGAACTAATACTTTTTCCCATGCTCTTCAAAAAAAAGTCTAGACTTTTTAAACTTTTAGCAATTTGTAGTTCAACTTAGGTAATTGATTTTCTTTTAAAATCTCCAGACATCGCCTCAAAGTATATATCCCAAAGAATTCCCACATCTGTCGGTGCAAAATATACCAATATGATTGCAAATAATCTTCGTAATTCACGTCACATTTGAAAAGTGATTGCTTCACAATATTCCTATTGATATGGATAACATTTTTATTTTTTTTATTTATTAGGTTTCAATTTTGTTCGTTGAGTATTTTTGATAAGGTCTTTTTATGCATGTTTTATGTGTATATTTGAGTAGAATTTGAGTTATTTTGTTGTTACTTTCGTTAGTTTTGATTGTATATTGTTTATACTCTTTGTGAGTGCTTTTATTGGTGTAGATTGACCATTGGGGCTAATTTTGGTGAATTTCGGACCATGGATTCATGTCAAAACATCTTAGGGAGTTTAAGGATGCAAAACGCTCGAAATCCCAAGCCAAATCGTCATTTTGGGGCATTTTTGGTCCAACACGGCCGGGGTGTCGGCGACACGGCCGTGTTCAAGCGGGCGAAAAATCACAATTTTTAGGCTTGGGACAGGACTCGAACACGGCTGGCATGGCCATGGACCAATTTTCAGCAAAATTCAAAGCGGCCACGGCCATGGCGTGTTGGGCGACATGGTCGTGTTAGAGGACTTTGCAACTTTTCCATGCGAAAATTATGGAAAACTCACCAACCAAGCTTTTTGACCACTTTTGTACACCTTTAACACCTATTTTGCTACAACATGTCCCCATATTCCCTCAATTATCATTTGAATACAAGAATTCACCAACTTGATAATGAATTGGAGCATTTGTTTAACAAAGGATGGCATTATTAATGTGTTCTTGCGTAAAAATAATGTCTATAAAAGCGAAGTATGAGTTGGAAATCATTAGGTGGTCAAGGTACATTGAATTCATTGGGTCGTAGATTCATTAAATTCATTAGGCGTTGGAGATCGAAGTGTTTGGAGGAGTAAACATGTAACATTGGAGAAGAAGGCTTGGAGCAACGTCACATCGATCGAAAGAAGTCAATTGAGATTTTGAGAAAGATAAAGTATCACGAAAAGTATGCAATCTTAAAATCTTAGCATGTAATTTATTAACAGTCAAAATCGTATGTATTAAAACTCATAGTGTTTGAATGTAATGAACTCTAGAATGGATTTGTGATTAAGGTGTGTATGTTTTAATAAAATCTTCATATTTTGTGTGATTCGCTCATATTATGTTTAGATTCATTCAATTGATATATGCGTGATATTGATTTGAAGTTTATTTTCATCCAGGAAATCGAGAGATTCATGGTGAAATAGAACCTATATAAGTGAAAAGAGTTGCATCACAATCACATAGATATGGGAGCTGACATAAATCTTGGATTAGGAGTCAAATAATATAGGAATTATGCAAATCGTTATAATGTTTCTTGGGGGTTTTTAACTAGAAAAGAGATTTCGAGTTAATCAACTTGAGATTAGAAGTTTTTCGCGCCGAGAAAGGGTTTAGCAAATTGGGAATTTCTGCGGTCCATGAGCGTGAGATTTTATTAAAGATGTTGGTTTTTCTTGGGAGAACTACGGTTGTATTTTTAAACTTTGTCAAATCAACGTTAAATTCATTGACATTTACATCTCTTGATTTCTTATTTTACAAATCTTAAGCCCATTTTTACAATTTATAATTTGTTTTCTTTTTCATCAAACAAAAACTACAAAAATTGTTGATTAAATAACAAAAAGGCGGTAATTATTAAAATGTTTACTATCCCGTGGGAATGACAACAAATTTTCGATAATACATCTATAAAGCGATAGGTGCAGCTGCTTTTCGGTTTTAAAGGTAGGCTTTTGAGCCATCAATTTTATTCCATTATTCACATCATTTAATCTTAGTAAATCATTATTTCTTTTGTCGATTTTGATGTGTCTTGGTATTATTTCTATCTTTATTGATAATTTCTATCTTATACAATTAATGGGATGTCATATTACCACTTAAAGGGAATTATATAGTTTTTCGGTCTGTGCTTAGGACTAATTGGAATTTAGTCACTCTAAGTAATTACCTTTAAATTTTGGTGTGATATCTTTCTAAAAGTTTGGATATTTAGTCATATTTTGGCCAGGAAGTACCTGTAATTTTATTGTACTTATTAAATTTAACCCGATGGGTCTAAAGTACTAGAAAATTTAGGAAATTTGGTGATTTAGCGTAAAAATTAACACATCAAATCATCAAAAATTGAAACATAATAATTTGGGGATTTAGTTGATTTTGTAGCAATTTTTGCACCAAATCACCAAAGTCTCAATTTTTTTTAACATGTTTGCTCTTGACGGTCGTAGTCGAGAAAATTACACAATTTCGGTCAAGTAGGACTAAATGTCAAAATTTTGAGAAACATTGGACTAAAATTTATAGATGACTTTAGAGGACAAATTTCAAAATAATCTAAGTTACATGAGCAAATAAATTATTTTCCTATTACATTAATTGTTTTAGACATATTATAAATTAATTATGTTTTTGTATCTACTTCAAATGCACAAAATAAAAAATATAGTAAAATATAAATCAATAAAGTAAATTAATTAAACATTAACATTCACGTACAGAACCGTGCACCAAATAGTATTCTTAAAAGTAATGACTTGGAGTTAGTGGTGCTACAACATTACTTTATTGTAATTATGGAACAAAAGAGATTAATTTAGAAAAAATAATCTTATTTTTGAGGAATCTTAGAGAAATATGAGCAACCAACTTTAAGATAGAAAAGTTATGGATTCGACATTTGGAACATTCCCGTGTTGAAAAATAATGTGCATGTTTGGAACCATTTATTCCAATAAATTTTATTTAAAAAATGGAGGTTTATGAACATGTGTTTGCGAAAAACATTATAAAGAAAATGCTTTAGAAACAAAAAATTATTAAGGTGACAATTTCTCACTTTTCCAAAATGAAATTTTTGTACGTGACTTTTTCAAAGTCCATCTAATATAAACCACAAACACCTCAAAAAATATCAAACATACTCCATCACATTTAAAAATAATTCCAAACATACTTAAAATCTACAAGAGTTAAGGTATTATGTTAGAAAAATACGCATATTTATTTATTACCATAATAGTAATATAATCGAAAATCATTAATATAATTTATAGTATTGTTTGGTTATATGTTTAACTTGTTTTTATAAATATATAGGACAGCGTTTGTAAAAAAAGGATGCAAAGCAATTTCTCTCGCGTTTAATGGATAAAAACATTAAAATTTAGTCTCTCTTTTCACAAATTCTCTTTCTCTCACATTTTTTCTCTGTCTTATCTATATACTCTCTCTTCTGAAAGAGTTCCATTTTTATTTTGTAGCAACATTATATATATCCATTTTTAACATAAGCTTTTTCTTAGATTTCATTTTTGCTCATTGTTAAACATGAAAAATATGATAAAATTAAAATGAAAATAACCCGACATGGAACATACAATTTTTATACAATATTAATACGTTATTACAATTTCATGTCCATCAATGCTTACAAATATATATATCAATTTAAAAAAATACAAATTAGTACTAAAATATAATAAAAAAAGTTCAATCCATTTGGAATCCAAATTTATATAATAATAATCAACATATTTTTATAATATCAAATCATTTTCAAACAATAAATTATATTTTACTTCATAATAAAATATAAAAAATATATTGATGTGTTTTTCGTAAGCATTATCTGATTAAATATGAATGATGCACAATTATGCGATGAAATTGTCTCCCAATCACTAAAATAAAAATGTTTCGGTTTAAATTCTTACAAAACAATTCTCCTATTAAAAAGAAACTGAAGTCAATCTTGTACTTAAAATCGGCAAGCATTAAGAAATAATTAGATTGATTGTTGATCATAGGTAATTTTTTTGATTGATATTTTGTGGTTATATTTAACAGTAACTTGTTTATATATATATATATATATATATGATGTAATTATATATCAACTTTAAAAAAGAAAGAAAAAGAAAGAAGTACATTCTAAATAAATTAAATAAAAAATTGGGTCCAATATTTGGCAATTTGGCATCTAAGTGGGATAGCATAGCACAATTGACAAACACGTCCCATTTTACAGCCTTATCATCTTTCATTTTGGATAGGCAATATAAATATATAAACACCTTCACCTTCCATCACAAAAATTACTCAGCTCAATAATGGCGTCTGCTGCTGCACAATCCACTCTCAACCTTCCTCCGCCGCACTCCCAAGACCTCCACCGCATCTCCACCACCCCTTCTTCCCTCTGCTTCAGGAAGCCCACAAAAAACCCTTTGTTCTCTTCACAAAACATTCTTCTTCTATCCCTTAGTTCTGCAGTGCAGCAGGGCATCCGACAATGGCCGATTGTCAAAATCACTCGTGGCCGCCGCTTTGGCTACTGAAGCCGACTTGGCGGAAGAGGGCGTTGAACAGCAGCAAGATGATGGCGGTGGCGTTGCTGTTGCCGTTGTTACGAAGCCTAAGAAAGGAAAAGCCGCGTTGCTTTTGAAGAGGACAGGGTACGTGTTGGAACACATTTAATTTTTGTAAAATTTGGTTTGCTTTTTTTGGATGTGTATCTGGGGGAGATGATAACTGGAATTTGTTTGGTTTTAATCTCCGCCCCGTCCTTAAAGCTCGTAATTTTGATGTTGCAAGGGATGTAAAATGTGTTCTGCTTTTATTTGTTGTTAACGTAGTTACTTTTTAGTATACATTATTGGGTATGCATAGGAGATGGTAGATGCGCGTTCTCAATGATATTGTTGCTGCTGATGTTATATGTATTAGGCAATTCTGTTAAATTGGTTTCCTGTGTTGGTCTGTTTCTGCTGATCATTAAGTTTGTGTTTAGAGGAGTAATACTATTTTTTTTTGTTGTTTAGTTATGTAATTGGGGTGTCTCAATTTGTGCTGCACTGATTTTTGTTTGTTAAACGAAATAACTAAACAGCATTACATATTTTAAGCATATGCTTGCTTTTATTTTCATTATCCTCTCACACCTATACGCCTTTTGTGTGGTAAACTGTTTTTCTTTGGATGTTTCCGTTAGAAAATCTTAATGACTACTATGATGATGTAATTACCTGGTATTGATTGTATTCTGGAACTCTAATTGCCAACACTCTAATGTTCTGGTTATACTATATAACAAACAAGTTTGGATTTCTACTATATTTATATCCTTTTTCTTGCATCTGATTTTAAATTCTAGCAGATCTTTTTAGCTGATTGCTGTCAAAGCATAATAATATTATTGTTTTCATGTTTTTAACATTTGGAATTAGTGGATTTTTTCTTTAGTGTATCTCAATTGTAGTGCCTGTACTTGATTCTCTCTCTCTACAGGCCCACCCCCTGGTTGATGTGTGTGTGTGGGCAGCTTTGCTTGTCATATTTTTAGTTGCTTTTGATATGCCCTTGTATTTTCTTGCATTTTGGTGGATTTGTAGAGGCATGCCAGAGCATATAAGTTGTGGGAGAGGAACTCTGTTTTAAAGGAAAAACTGATCTATTTATGAATTGTTCCATTGGGGAACCAAATAATTTCACAAAGCTAGTTTAGTTGTGGGTTTATGCTAATATTGTCATATTTCTCTAAGCTGTCAAAAATTTTGGACTACCTGACTCTTCCCTTCCAAATTGTGACATGGTCGAACATGGCGTTTTTTTTGTTGCAATTGACAGACAAGGTCCAAGAGATTTTTGGAAATTCAAAAGTTGAGAGAAAACAAACAGGAATATGACCTAAAAACAGCAATTTCATTGCTCAAGCAAGCAACAAGCACAAAGTTTGTCGAAACAGTTGAAGCCCATTTCCGCCTCAATATTGATCCTAAGTACAATGATCAACAGCTAAGGGCAACTGTAAGCTTTTTCTCAATGTTATCTGGTCAATCGGAAACTGTGGTTTAGAGCTATTATTGTCTGATAAAGGCTGATGCAAATTTTTCTTTTTGTAGGTAAATCTGCCCAAAGGAACTGGTCAAACTGTTAAAGTTGCTGTTCTCACTCAAGGTAATTTGTGCATTCATCCTGATTTGATGGATGCAAGGTATTAATTGATTATTGGTGCCGAATTCATTTCTGTGCAGTCAAGTATTTTTCTTCTTGAAAGTATGACGAATAAGGGGTTATAAAACACTCTAATTGTCATTTATTGTCACAATGTCTCGTCTTTGCTGTGTTCACTCCTTTACAGGTTGTGGTAAAGGGTAAAAACCACACTAATCAACATATGATTTATCAGGTTCATGTCTTGTCAGATCTAACCATGACAAAATCATATCCTCTCTCTGATTTTTGTACATCTCATTACGCATGCAATGCGAGCTTTACTGAAAACATGGAAGAGAACTATTTTTGATGAATTAAACCCTTCATACTGTTTGGTCTTTAAGTTCATCAATGAATTGGGTATATTTTCCACCAGCTTATTTAGAACCGAACACACTTTCCTCGTAAATTTGGTGATTGTTCTAGAGCATTTATGCCTGCTAAGCCTACTCTACATAGATATATGTTAAAGTTTCTTGAGCATGATGAATTATTTTTCTTCTCCCGAGCTTTATGATATATGTGAGAAATATATGAATAAACTAAAAGTGTAAAGGGTGAAAAAGGGTTTTGATTAGTTTTCTGTTTATTAGTGTGGAAATACTGTTGTATTTTCCCCCTCTCAACCAAATGGTTGTTTTGAGATCATAGATCTGGTTTGTATCTGGATGCGTCTGGGTCCTGTTCTTTTTCGTTATAATTATCTTAAACATTGGTTTACTTTCTGGTTACCCTCATTTTTTCATGCAGTTGGTTTTCTTCTGCAGGTGAAAAGTTTGATGAGGCTAAAAATGCTGGAGCCGATATAGTTGGTGGAGAGGACTTGATAGAACAGATAAAAGGAGGATTCATGGATTTTGATAAATTAATTGCAACACCAGATATGATGCCCAAGGTATCAATCTGCTTATAACATTGCTATTATTTACCTGGACTGTATCTTCACACTTTGTTCTTCTAGTGTTGCAATAAACCAATAATCATTACATGTTTTGTTGCTAATTAGTAATTAGAGCCTCTTAACAAAACCGGTTATAATATTGTAGTTTCCTTCAATTATTTTTCTAAGAAAAGCTAGTATGGTAACTGTCCCACTGGCTATGGTATGTTTTAAAACTTGGTTTCTTGGCTCACAGTTGTATGCCGTCTTTCTTCTGATGCCCACTAGTTCAAGGCTCCTATTTACATATTCTATTTTCTGTGCATTAGGTTGCAAGCCTGGGAAAAATTCTAGGACCACGAGGACTAATGCCAAATCCTAAAGCTGGTACAGTGACTACAAACATACCACAGGTACAGTCTCAATTACTATTAGTTCATTGGAATAATTAAAAACTAGCCCTGAGGGTTTAGTTTAATTACAAAGAATTCAGTTATCTTTTAAAAATTACACCCCCATGTATTTCAATACCCCCTTGAGGTTTGTATTTGTTATACAAATTACCCCCTCATTAAGGTGCAATTTGTAAAATTGAAACAAATGTCAAGGGTAAGTAATTTTGAAAGATAATTGAGTTTTTTTTTGTATTTAGGCTAAACATCAAGGGTTTTATTTGTAATTATCATTAGTTCATTAATGGGGGACAGCTAAATTCGATAATGTATGGTATCAAGAAAATATATTGTATATATTCTGCACAATTGTGGATCAATGCGAGTAGGTGACAAACAACATGCGATTATTATATTTTACCATTGAGGAAGACTAACCATGTTCTTAGGTCCATGTTAGGAGTTTATATCAGTAGTCTCTCTTGAAAATTCTCTATAAATTTAGTAAATATTAACTGCAGGCTATAGGGAATTCAAGAAAGGGAAAGTTGAATATCGTGCTGATAAAACCGGGATTGTTCACTTACCTTTTGGAAAGGCAGATTTTTCGGAGGAAGATCTTTTGATTAACTTTCTTGCTGCGTGGTAAGCTTTGAAAAGCTTTTTTCCTATTTATTCATATCTGTTGTGTTCTAAATTCATGTTCTATAATTAGATATTTGAATCAATCACATTAAACCTGCAGAAATCAGTAGAAACTAACAAGCCATCGGGGCAAAAGGTGTGTACTGGAAAAGTGCCCATATATGTTGTCGATGGGGCCGTCTATTCGGTTAAACATTAGGGATATGCTTGATTACAAGTCCTCTTGAAATGCTTCTGTATTCATCATACTTGTAAGTATTTTTCGGATGTGCCTGTCCGAGCTTCTTATTTCAGAAAATGGTTGTAGTATAGAATAGGAACATAGACGAAAAAAAGAGTAAAGGGCTTTTCTCTGCCAAAATTAGTGATGCTCAAGTTCCTGAAATTTTTTAAGTTCATATACTGCTAACTTGGTGTTATTTAAGTGTTGGTGTGCATTTCTTGTCTCTACATTTGAATCACACCTATTCATTGAAATCTCTACTGCTCAATTCCCAGGTGAAATAAAGAGGTTGATTAAATTATGTTTTTTGTTTCCTGGAATTCGGTTATTGAAAAACTACTCTGCAAATATTCTTGCAGAAGCTACTAGTGTGAAATAAATTAATTTGTTATATAGCTGTTTTTCTTTTGCATAATCACAAAATAGTTTATTCAAAATAGACATGGTTCTGGTGATATTGCTTCATGCTCATCTCCTTAACTAGTTGATTTAAAGCTAAATAACAAAACAAAAAGTTAAATTCACCTCAAAAAAAGTACATAATGTATTTAAGAGTTTTGAATCCTTTCAAAGAATGTTTGGTTTTGGGGATTTAACACTTTTAATTAATTCTTCGGTAGATTTATTTAAGAGGGACTAGTGTTGATTCTAAGAGTATTTTTCAACCTCAAAAATTCAGAAATGATATCGTTTGTATGATGTTTTAATATTTAGTTGTGATTTAATCCAGGATCTCAGTTCAGTTTAATCTGAAATTGTTATAATCTTAATTGAACCGAGAAATGTAGCGATATGTTTATGCAATCATTCATGACCAAAACATCAACATTTAAGTTGAACAAATTTTTTAACTATTAACTCAAATTACTACCTTCGAAATGGAGATACAGATGAAGAATGTAAACTGAAATATAATCCTTAGAATTGGGAGAGACCAATAGAGCGGTACAACAAAGTATGGAGTGGCATGGGCAAAAATTTGAACAATTCTAATTTACAACAATTTTACCACCTATTGCCAAGCAAAACAATCATATCCAGCAAGAATAATTTACACAGCTCCCCCTTCTGTCTGTTCTGGTGAACAATGAGAATTCAGGCTATTTATCGACAAGCCGCTCTTAGCAGCGGTTTTTCTTCCATTGGGATTCTGAGAGATCCCCAACTGTCACCACCACTCCACACTGCAAATTGACGAAAGAAAAATGGTGCCAAGAGAGAAATCAATTGGAAAGGGGAAACGCATTTATTTAACCGAGAACTTGATAGAGGAACACCTTTTGATGGCTGCTCAATCCAAGGACCGTTCATCACAGTAAGAATGCTGCACGCATCGCTGTATTCTAGATTCGGCAGCAATTTTGGGGTGAGCAAGAAACACCTGCATATAATTATGAGACCATATTATGCAGTTCCAGTTCGTTTGGAAGTTCAGTCCCATGGAAAAGTCAATTAACAGAAATATGAAGTGAGTATATTAACAAATGTTGCCAATGTCTTCGCTGCAGCCACTGCCACATTGTATACTTTATTTACTATATTATTTTGGATTAATTACAAAAAAATACCATTGAGGTTCAGTCTAACTACAAAAAAAACCCAGCTATCTTTCAAAATTACAATTATCCCTGATATTTGTTTCTATTTTACAAATGGAACCTAGGGGTATTTGTTAAACATAAAAGGGATATTTGTGATTTCCATAGATAACTGGACTTTCTTTTCTATTAGGCATTTAGGTTGAACCTCAGGGTAGTTTTCACCTTATTATTTATAATTAAGTAGGCAACAAAGTGTGAACAATTCACATTTAGGAGTTCCAACATAACCTCCAGCCCACAAGGTAAAATGGATACAGTTGTCATTTATAACCTGGAAGACTAATCAATATTGACATGATGAAGGTGTATTCAGTAGCCTATCACCAAAAAAAACTGAAACAGTAATCTCTTACTGTGGTGTATTTAGCTGGCTGGCTGCTCTGACCAACTGCTGAAACATTTTCTCTCATTTATAGGGTCCATGCCTGCGAGACAATAAAGAATTTTGATTCTCTCTTTCATTCAATAAGTGCATCCTCCTATAGAAAAGCGTTTTTACTCAAAACCAACCTTGGTTTATCTCATCAACCACCTAAATGGGCAGTTTTTGTAAGGTCTTGTAAAGAGACAAGGTAGAGAATTGTCGAAACTGGCGCTCCTAGAAAACAAGTTGTAGAAAGAAATTAGAAGCTGCTGATAGAGAATTCTGAACATGAGAAATTTAGCGTAAGGCTATACCCCTCCAGATTGGTGGTGAGCACTTAAAACCTGAAGCTGCCCTGTTTGCCTGGTGATAATAAAAGAAACAATAAAAATCGCAAAAACATAACAAAGATAGTGCCAAAAGAACTCAGAAAACCATATAGAAGTGAAACTCCTGGTTCTCGAAAAAATTCTAGTCAGAACTGTATGTCTGAATGCATATTAACCACAGTAATGGATCAGAAAGAATTCTAAGCATCAAGGCAGACATAAGTTTACTTCTCTGGAAACCACATATTATGCTTGAGCGAAAACTAAAAGTAGAAGGTAAACTCAATCACCTGAACTTTACTTTTATCAGGATTCCATATTGATCAAAATCTGTGTCATGTTCATCTGAAAATTAACCGATCAGTACATAAAACCTAAAACACCTCAAATGAAATGTTAAACTAATCATGGCAATTAGCTAGACACCTCGAATGAAATGATAAATGAGTAATGACAATTACCTAAAGACACCTCGCCTGCAACAGCCATTTCTTGGAAATTACGACTAAAAGTTACATTAATCCGAGTCACAAGGTTTCTCAATGTTGGGAGCCAACGTCCCTGCAGAGAATCCACAATCAGAATATTTAGTCATACAGTGTGACAAATACACCGTATATAATAAAAAAGCTTCTATGTCATCTCCTCCCTTCTGTTATAAGGTCTTTATCAATATTTCCTTTTTATTCATTTTTTGGTTGTGGGAGGGGTAGGACGGTGGGTGATGGTGATGGTGGTGGTGGAGGGGATGTTCAACAATAGCCATGGCCCATGAATTTGCAAAATACAAAAGCACCTCCTATTAAGATAAGAATACAGGTAAAACAGTGCAATTATGTTGTATGAAATACTGTTAAAACATTTTTAAAGATGATGCATCACTTAACCTTCAGAGCATTGATTTCATCTAAAAGGCCATTTAATTCCTTTTCGTCCATTTCTTGCTTATTTGTTAGTTCTTCAATCTGCACAATTACCATTTTCGCACAAAGCATTAAAGTAAGTAAAGGAGAGAAGCATTACAATCCATATTTTATAAATGCAAAAACAGAACGAGATATACTTTTCTTTGACGGCTTTCATATTCCTCCAAAATGTTATGGTTAAGGAAAAGAATAGAATTAAGCTTGAGATATCGTATCCTGAATTGCAGCTTCAAATCTTCAACAGTAGCAGGCATCTACAAGTAGTTTTCCAAATGAGCACTAACAAAAACTCCATCAAATGAAGCAGCACACAAAGCAAGAGCAGAAGAGGATTGGCTATAGCTGCTGAGCCACTGCAGCAATCATAGGGTATCAATTCACTCAATGGCTATGACCAGAAATTTGGCGACTATTATCACAATTCACTAATAAAATTGTAATGTTTAGAATGAAACTGAGCTTTTTTATAAGAAAGCAAAAACACTGGCCCCAGTATAGTCGTTGGATCAAACAATTTGTTTCAAAAATTCAACAAGTCTATTCATTTAATTTACTACACAATGGTTAACACTCTTTTACATCAAATCATTTCAACCTTTCGGAGAGAAGGTGCCCCTTCTTGAAAGGTGAGAAAAAGTACAAAACCTACTACCACTAAATTTACCTAAGGACATCGACCGGTGAAACATTGGCTCGGAAAGGGTTAGCCTAGAATGTCCCCCAGAGCATAGTAGTCTGATAGATCACACAGAAAATCACAATTCCAAACCCACTAGCAGGGGACATTAGGAACATGATTCACAAAAACAGTGGCGACCATATATAAAAGAAAGTGAGCTGTGAACTGGCAGTTGCTGGAATCTGATACATCATACATATACTATCATTTGACATTATGACCTGCCAAACTAAACAGATTCATCTGTATGTAATCTGCAGGGTACATTCTGGACTACTTTTTCCTTTTTCTTTTCCTTTTTCAAATTTTTTGTTTTTTTTTTTCGTTTCTTTTTTGGTTTGGGGTTTCTTTGGGGGGGTTTGAGGGTGGGAAGCACATTTTATCTGCAGCGCATGTTTCACAAATCTCTAGATTGAAAAGATATCTCATTTATCATTGTTAAAGCTCGATCTTTGATGCCAATTTGGCCATTCAGACACTTGATTCCGTTTCCAATTCATGGATATTCCAATTTCCAGAGGTTATTTTTAATTGGAAAATCTAAATCGTTTAACTTCAGTTGTACAGATAAAAATGTCTACCAACACACTAGAAACATTCTAATATGTTGCAACCATGCAATGCCTCCATCTAAGCTGCTAATGCAACATCATCACTTCAGCCAAAAAACAAACCTCTAGGAAGGCCTGCTTAAGCTCAGGGGTAATCACAGCAACTGATTCTGCATGCTTCTTGGCAACTGACAGCTGCTGTCGGCAATTCTCCATAGCATTCTTACCTAATCAACAAACAAGAAAATGATAAAAATTTGAAATTGCAACACATCTGCATACCAGTTTTCACTTACATCAAAAATGCACCATTAGTCAGTCACAAGAATCGTTAGGAAGGTAATTATATTTACTTTTGGGTGGTCAAAGCACCAAGCAGTTTCATATGTTTTTCAGCCTTTAAACAAGTTCTAAAAAAAATGGTAACCAAGTCTAATGGTGTGAAATCCTTGCAGTTGAACAAAGGATCCGTGTAAGAAGAGTTTTCATATTTGATAGTTCTCCGAAATTTAAAGAGCCTGAGGCTTCAGTAGCAACCTTGAGTAATACAACTGGAGAGCCAAATTTAGAGTAACCTAAAGAACAGTTGCAGAACAGAAATTCTCCATCTTTTGAAGGCATAATATAGCAGGCCCTTTTTCTTTATCAAATATTAAAGGGAAGCACACTTATAACATAGGTCTTGAAAGTATAACCACGATGACAGGTAGGTCATATAGAGTTTTATTTTCACCCAATTCTTAGAGAGTTTGTTCTCTCCACAAAAGAAAACTCTCAGTTAACAGCCCGCGCATCTTGCAGAAATACAGTTGGTACAATATTTGCAGCTGAACACATCTCTACATCCATTTAGCAAGAAAGCTGGTGTGGAGCCTATATGGTGTCAAACCAAACACCCCCTTCATCAGAAAGGATGTATGGGTTTCTAATGTTGTTTGTCCAAAAATACATGTCCCACGTCCAGACGTCCTAAAGTCAAAACATTTATTCATTTTAAACCCATGTCAGACCCTCCAAATGATATAATATAGAAATTTTTAGGCACATTGCATCACCTTATACGGAAAGGAGACAACATAGTAATCAAACATATATCATGTCTTACAGACTAAAAAGCGGTTCGGTTTCTTTTTTTAATAAAAATAAGAAAGGAAAAACAAAATAAAAATGAACTAACTGGAAGCTCGGAAGCTTTGAGATATCTTTCAATCTCAGAAAAGTCCCATATATATGTCCTTTAATGAAGCACCATATAATTTGCTCTTATCAATATGTTCTTTGAGTAAAGGTAATTTTATTTAAATGGGAAGTCTATAAATGACTAATATGGATTTTCTATTTTCTATGCTACTAAAAAAGAAGGGTGAGTGTGGAAGAAATGTTAAAAAATTATATTTCTTATTTCCTCCAGAAAGTACAAGATTATAAGATATAGAAGTACCATCAATTAAATCTATCCCTTCTGGTTTTTTTTTTTTTTTTAATGGTTGGTTGTGCTGCGTGAGTGAAGGTATAGGCGATCACTTTGATGTTCATGTGAAATATTTTTACTCTCGCTTTGAGAAGCTACCGGATGCCTTCTCATAATAAAACCAAAGGGAAAATAAGATATACAAAATGCAAATATTAGCATCTAGGGAAAGTTCAGAAATGTATAATTTTCGAGATCATGCAGAAAGTCAATACTTACGGTGGTCCAAATATAAGGATGCTTGCACGGCTACCTTTTCTTGTTGCTTTGCATCGGATTCCATCTCCTTAATCTGTAGAAATAGCAATATATCAAAGCAGACTACACTGAGAGTAAAAAGCCCAACAATTTAAACAAATATTAGTGAAGAATTTCTCTGCTAGAACATTTTGTGGGTGAAACATTTTGTATAGGGTATTGGAAGTTGTCACAATAGCAAACCATGTTGAGCGGGCAGAACAATCAACAACATATCAATTGAAGAGCACAACACTAAGGTATATGCATTCCTCTAAATTAACATCTTTTGGCAGGGCCTCCTTTAAATTAACTGAATCCATGATAAAGATACAGTTTTAAGTTATAGCCAATTATGCCTAGCTGAAGAGGCATAATTGAGAACCTAAAACTGTTTGGTTTTCTTTTCCAAATAAACTAGGCTGTTAGAAACACTCATTTATAATACATAGAGGCTGCCCAAAACACTTGAGATATTCCTTGTGTACTCCGATAACGACCTATAGAAATAATCAAACTACAGAAAGGTAATTTAAAGGCGCTTTGACGCATAATGTTTTCTTAAAGAAGAAGAAGAAAACCAAAATAATATATATTGCATAGTGTCACAAAATGACTATACTCGAAGGTCAGCATTGTAGACCATAAATGCTGAGTTTTAGAATCACAGCAATTCAATTATGTAAAAAAAAATCATATAAGAACAAATTTGGAGTTTGAGGTTCTAAGTTTCCTAATAAACCCTTTTTCCATGTAAGATACCATTACCCAACAAGACGTGCATTCTCTATTATCAAAATCAACAAGTGGAGCATACCTTAGCTTCAAGTTCAATGGAGCACAAGTTATTTTCAGCAAAACTTCTCCGATAAGCAACAGCCTCAGTAAGTAAATTCTATCAAGACAAAGCAGTGAGGCAAGGAACAAGCATGTTGAGTTAGACAAAGCTAAATATACCATCTCATAACTGCTTGAAGAAAATTTAAAAACATTAAAAAAAAATTGCCTCACCTTAATGTCTATAAGCATTGGAAACGCTGAATCTTCAATTCTTTAACTTTATCAGTGAGCTTTGCTATTGCAGCATCTGGGTCATCCTCCTTTCTATCGACTTCAACTTGATTCTTCTTTGGTCTAAATTAGAAAAACCAATGTCAAATATATATGCATAACAATAAGATATTTTTCTACACAAAAACATTATTATTTAACTTACTGACAAGGTGTTCCATCTCCCTCCATTTTTCTTCTTGCTTTGTGTGATGTTAACAATCTCCTCCTGAATTTTTGTTTTCAATTGTCATTTCGTGTTCATGAATATGTAGAAAGAGAGCCTTACATCAATGGTGGTACTTATGAGCAATAATTTAATTAAAATAATTTGACCCACAGGCTATATAAAAATAAATATTAAAGCTGCTCTCTTATCTATTTTCTGCTATTGCAATTTCTTATTTCAAAAATTATGATGCTTGAACTCTTTCGTCCTATCATATAGATAATCCATAATAAAGCCCATGGTTTACCAATTACATAAGAAACCAAATCAGGAAAAACATCTACTATTTATTCTCAGTTATTAAATAAGCACTGAAAACAGCTATAATTTTTTACCAACACCACTTCCTTTTTCAGCAAGTTATTTGCAAACCTCTACCGAGGTTGTTGGTACATGCTGCACAGCCTGCACATCAGTCTACCATGAAACCTATCACAAGAGCCTGTAAAAGAGTAAAATGTCCTCCACCAAATCCTTTTCTGAACAAGGTGCTAGCTATTAGCAGATACCCTCTTAATAATTGCTTTTTCCCTCATGTCATTATGTAGGAACACCTCTTCCCAGATTATGCCCTAGCAATCCCTTCATGTATCTTTGGTGGAACGCACACAATCTCCCAGTATGAAATTTCCATCCCAGTTCAAGATTTTCCAACCAAGAATAAAAGAACTTTAAGTACCCTCAACATTCTTGTCCACAGGTTTCCAGAAACAAGTGGATTTGGCAAGTATAAGATAACAAAACAATCATAACTGAGATGAAAATGCGGAAAGGAAATTATCGGAAAAAGGAAGAGGTAAAGGAAATAATAAAGAAACACAAATATAGTAAGTCGTTGTAGATGGTTTATGCTGATTTTTCATATGGAAGCCCTTCGCAGTATATTATGTATACGTAATTCTACTCATCCCAAAACTACTAAACTTAGGGAGGACATCTGCAGGAAAAGTCCTTTTACTCGCGCCAGGATGTTTCTGTTCTCCATAATGCTCCAAAATTTAATTTTTAACAATCTGTAGAATGACCGGACAAGTATCTAACAAGAGGTGTTGCACCCTGCACGATCTTCTTCTCGTTCGATATGTAAGAGTGAAGAGTTTTGTGGACTGGTGGAATTATCCTCGTCTTTGTCTAATTGTCCAATTAGGAAATCAAAAAGGTTGAAGATAGTTGGGCCATTTTATTGGTCAGCCTTTACTCTATTCCTTAAGGAATAATTGTTGTTTAGCTACTCTCTTTGGGATTAGTGGTGCCCTCTTCTCAGCTATGCCCTTCCTCCCCTACGCCTTTGTGGGCCGGAAGATAGATAGAAATCGGTGGTGGCACTCCCTTCCCTTGAGGAAGAAGCAGAAACAAGCTCCAACACCTATTCAGGTGATCACTCATATAATATTTGATTGACTATTTTAGAACCAGCAGATTTGCCAACATTATTTTTGGAAGAAAAATGCCGAATGAATTATCACTGGCGCAAGTTTCTGAGCGTTCTGTCAATGAAGCTTGGGAAATAGTTTCAAGTCCCAAGATCTGATACTCTGGAACTCTAAATTTGATCAGAGAAAAGTTTCACGTCCGAACGAAATAATTCAAATTTTGACCATTACAAGGTCCAATCTGAAATAGTTGATGTGATTTAACTTGCGGAAACTATGTGCACCAATCTTCATTGAGGTTTTGGTCAAATATGTGGACCTCAAAAGTGATCGTGCAAAATGGACACCCAAAAACTGGCAATGATGAATTCTACAAAAAGGTATAGGAAGTGTATATTTTGCTTGGGCATATGTCTGAGTGGTAAGATACATGCATAATACGAATAGTAGCATTTAGTAACTTATGGGGAAAACTTTTATGTTCCTTAACAAGGAAAGAGAATTTTGCATATTGCACCAAGCTGGTTATGATGAGCATCAGTAACCACCTCATTCATGTACAAGAAAGCTCGTATATCACCACTTAAATATCTCAAAAAATCAGTTATACACCTACAAGTCCCACTTTCCTATGAGGACAAGATATTAACACACTAGTGAGATTCTGGGCCCATGCCTTGCACAAGAAACCAAATTATCATATGTGGTACCCCTATACAGCATAAGAACCCACATTTTGCATCTATATATGCAGTAATATGCTAATTTCAGTAGTAATGACTGATCCATGTGAATATCATTATATATGAAAGTTTAGTTGGTTCTAACCAGTAAAGTTTTTAGCCTAGCAAATGCAATATCATGGAACAAAAAAATCAAGATTGTCCTGGTTAACTTGACATCTAATACTTTTTTTTAACAAAAGCAGTCAAATCAATGTACCCCTTAGCTCACTCAGAGACTTCAAACAGTGACATAAAGGTCGGGATTCAATCTCCTATATATTCACTTACTCGTTCACGCTGAAGTTCAGCTGCTTCATCTTCTTTCCGTCTTAAGGCAGTTTGAAGAGCTCTCAAATTTGCATCTATAGTAGAAATTTTCTCCTCCAGCTCTACTTTCCTCGATTTGACACTCTCAATTTCCTTAACGTCCAAATCTGAAAAGGAAGGTAATTTTCCTTAACAAAATCTCAGCTTTAATTAGAGGACAGGTTTGACCTTTTAAGTTAAACTGAATTTTCTTGGGAGAACTATTCACAATCATCTATGTTCTTCTAGATTAATATATTTGTAAACTGATAGTTGTTAAACTAATTATACTATTTCACCATAACATAATACACACTGTAGACAACTGATATTAATTCATTCTGCAAAAACTCAATTTGACCTAAAAACAAGACTAAGTCTATTAAATAGAACAGTGGAACAACTGAATAATCTTCCGAAAACATACTGCATAAAAGAAGTCGGGATCGATCTACTGATTCAACATTTCCAGACACATGACTCCCATAGCGGGATCTGGACCAACGATAATGATTTTCTGGTGTCCAGAAGTCCATAATTCCCAATTTAAACACCAGATCAGCTTTCTCATCGGTTTCTTTTGACCCAATATACTGTGGAAAAAATCACAAAAGCATTAGATTGAAAATTCACTCTCGGATACGCTATTCTTTGTTGATCATATTGCAATCTCTAATCCTGCTAAGAATTCATACGAACAGAAAAACACAAAAAAGTAAATGAGTAAGCATACTGAATTATCCAATCCAAATTGACCAATCAAAACTTCTTTGACAGCATGAGGAGCTTCAAAGACTTGGTCAAGCCTGGAAGATATGCCAAACTTACGCATCTGTGAAATGGAATCAAACAAAAGATCAGGTGATTGTGAACAAAGCCACAATGCTGAATATCAATTAAGTCGGAACAATACTTCTTCGGTTATATGAAAGGGATCCCTACGGCAACTTTCATCCCTGACATGATTGATTACAGGAACATCGAAGAACCTCAGGTTTTTAACCAGTAAATCACGATCCTCGGAATCCTGAGTAATAAAAGCCTGGAAGAGGTAACCATTCAGTAAAAAGAAAATAGATGGATGAACAAGAGGAGACTAAGCTAACCATCATACAAATCATGATTCAAAGTAACTGCAGAACTACTCAGCACTATGCAGGACTACACGTTAAATCCTTGAAAAGGAAATAAATCGCATGACCAAATAATGTTTGCATTTTGTAAAAACAAATAGCACTCAAAAGCACACAACTTTGAAAATAGAAGGGTATTGTTTAATTTCATAAACAGACGATACAAGATTTTCTTTTCATTTTATTATTGATCCACATAATCAATGAAATGTTGGATTTAGCATTTAATTATCATTCGATTTGATCCCAGAACATGGATACATTATTACAGAAATATCACAAAAGGAATCTGGAACATCACAATTGGAATCTCAATGCCAAGGTTATTCTTATTCAACAAATAATATTAACCTCCATTCACTTCTTAGTATTATTTCCACGAGATTGAGCATACTTTTCACTCTATCAAATAACAGAATGTGCAGATGTTGTGAACATTAATATCAAAGAATAGTCGAATCGACTGCCTTACTTTAGACATAGGAAAAAAAATTGAACAGATTAGCTGTAAACCGGATTTACCTTCCATATGTAATAGGCGACATGACCCTCTAGGTAGTCCGCATGAAACCGATTGGCAACATTCACCTGAATATGCAGTCCTAACAGTATATCATAACGACGCAGGCATGTAATACAAAATTATAAATTTCCATCTCAATTTTCAAATTATGCACCTCAAGCAATACAGGACCATAAACTTCCTTATTGAACTGGCTGCGGTGCTCCTGAACCCATTGATAAGCCTCAAATATCTTCTCAGCACCAGAATTCTTTAATGCTTGTAAACGCTTATTGTTGGCATTCTCCATCTCTCTCAACCTTATGGGACATACGAGGGATGAGAAGTAAGGCTTTGTAGAATGTCAAATATATAAACGAAGACATAGTTGGCCAAATCTTGAAATTGACCTGTCTATACACTGGGTTAGGGTGACTTTATTATGGTTTAGGTGCGTCTCTTTTTCCCTTTTTTGATATCTCATCTCTTTTGCGCTCTCTTCGAGCTCCATAATTTGAGCACTTAGTTGTTCCTGGATACGGCAAACAAAACAAGGAGAAGGAGAAAATGACAAGCACTTAAAATGAATTTTTTTCCGTAAACCAATTTTGTGAATCAAATTCTAATAGAATAGCTGAATAACTCGTCCCTTCTAGCCATCTGGCATTGCCAGAGATTTACCATCAGTTAAAAGAGAGTTAGACGCACCATCTTATGCTTTGGAGGTTCATAAGGAGGAAGATTTGCAAGTTCTGCCTCTGCAGCTGCAAGATCTTCTTTAGCTTTAGAGATTCTTTGTTGACGAGATTCTTCGTGACGCCTCAAATCGTCCACTTCATTATACGTCCCCTGAACTAGAACTCCCTACAAATTGTTAGACAAAAATTAAACAGTTAAATAACAGTCGAAACACGTGAACTATGAAATGCAGGCAAATGATAGAAGTAATGACAACATACTAAATGGTTATAATTCTCTGAAAGCTGCATACGCTTCTTCATGTTGCTATCTAACAAACCATTCAACTTTTTCAATTTAGCCTCTTGTTTTGCTTTTTCTCCCTTCTGTTTCCTGAAAAAAAAAATAGAAAAAAAAAGAAAATTAGGAACAAGAACAGGAAGCAAGTAGTGCTTGGCAATATCAAATGTGGGCTAAGACTAGAGACTAAATGAACTATGATCGAAACCTCAATTTGCTGACTTGGCAAATCAAATTGATATGATTCGTAATTTTTTGACAATCAACTGATCGAGCTCGAGTTGTTCTTCGTGAAGCTCAATCAAGATTGGCTTCGTAGGAACTAAGCCATGTTCAAACACAATTTCAAGCTTGTTTGGAAATCCAAACCAAGCTCCACAACAGTGTGTTCAATTCAATGCAATTAGTTGCAAACCATCCTTAAGAGATGAAATATGTACAACCACAGAAAGTTTGTTTTACTTTCATGAAAGAGGCTCAAATTCAGTGGGAGTGAGATAATTTGTGACTTTGTCTCATCCACGGTTAAATTTATTTGCCTCAATGTGAAAAGAATACAGCGTTCAAAGGTTGCACACATCCAACCAAAAAACAATGGTGTTAATGATAAAACGAAAAAGAAGGGTTCAGGCAGATTAGC
The DNA here is from genome assembly GCA_016081115.2 of Rehmannia glutinosa. Classification (NCBI taxonomy): domain Eukaryota; kingdom Viridiplantae; phylum Streptophyta; class Magnoliopsida; order Lamiales; family Orobanchaceae; genus Rehmannia; species Rehmannia glutinosa. The sequence goes on from JABTTQ020003240.1 coordinate 25,013, forward strand.
TCACTCAATGGGCTCTCTAAGTTCCTTCAAAGCCTTGGCAGCATCATCCAGCTTCTGCTTTGCGTCCTCCTCCTGTTTTTTGGCTTCTAAGTACTCTGCCTTCTTGATATCATACTTCAGCCATGGCAACTTTTTCATAGACTCGGCCTGGAAGCATAAGAGTGATCCATCAATTCATACATCAAACTGATTGGCCTATTGATGATAAGAGGAAAAAGTATGCTGAATAAACCTTTGCTAAGAGATCTTCTCTTTGGCGAACACGCTTAACATCTTTTTCTAGTTCAGCATTATGGGCCTTTAGTTGATCCAGAGACCCTTTATTGCTCGCAACAGCCTATTATAGATGACAAGAATCACTAAATGCATTTTCCTCTCCAGATTATATATAGTTAGCTGATGAAAGTATGCAACAGAGAAACCAAATGAACACTTACTCGTTCAAACTTCTTCAATTCCTGACTCTTCATGATGAGAGTCCGATGCTGAACAGGTAATTGAGGATCACCAACAGCTTTTTCAGTCTCTTCAAGGAGTTGCACAGGAGTTAACTTTGCAAACTCACAAACTCTGTCTTGTGGTAGAAACTAAACCCATTCCAGAGAAATGGACCAAATAATTAGATGCTCAAAAAGCTACTCAAATAAAAAGAAGCAATAAGAAACCATAATACATGAAAATAAATGCTTCTGAAAGGAGGCAACAGCAAATAAAGACCGAGGAGAAAAGAGAACAGTGATTTGGGCCCAACAGAAAGCAATGCTTTATACACACACACATATTAAATGCATATCCACAAAATAGCATACATTTCTAAAATAACAAACATGCATACACTCATTATTCAACCATACGCGCAAATGTACATAATACATCATTTTGAGAAGTGTTACACCAAAGAGGAACTAGCTGTCAATTCTTCTTTAAGCACATATTCTTGAGTCTCTGCTACCTTTGGTCAACACACTAACTAAACTACGTCGATTATGCAACTTTTGTTATCAACCAAGTTGATTATTTTCCTCCTTAGATAAGTCTAGCACATATCCTCAAGCATATGTAAGGAAACCCATCAAAATAATTAGGAAAAAGATGTCCCCTTAGCATATTAACAAAATTACATAAACAAAAGCAAACTAAAGTTATTCATTCTTACCTCACTAGCTTAATGAAATACAACTTAAGTGGTTCAATTTTAGGCCAGTTTTGGTAATGGAAGTACTATGCTAGAATTTGAAACTTCATCACGTGTTTGGGTGTGTGACAACTAGCTAAGACATTAAACCTAACATGCATTTGCACTAACTATTCCTATGAAATGTGCTGCCCTACGATTTACCCATGTGGCTGATTATTACTCTTGGCAATGGCCAATGAATAATGATGAACTTCTCACTCTCTTCAAACTCCTAAAGAGAGAAAAGGAGTGGATCAATCACTTTGGCTGATTATTCCGCATTCTGTTACTTTAATTTGACCTTTTGAACTATTGTTTTATGCCAAATCTGGAAAGCATATTCAAGATCTCTGATTAAGGTATTGGAGATAGATCGTGGTAAGTTTAACATGACTGCATCCAGCTAGGTATTCATAGACAACTTGGAAAATAGAACTTAGGTGTCAGACAATTGTAAGCTTAAAAATATTTCAATATAGTATCGCTGCACAACATTCAGGAATTGAGATCTTCATGCCAATATTATCTACTAAAAGCTCCTCGAAACAAAAATGATAACAATGGGAAAAGACATCCATTCCCAAACAGATTCCCATAATCCAGATACACCTCAAATAAGAGCACTTCTGCAGCACACTGTTCTTTAATTCTTCTTCATGGCACTCTGGTTCTCCCTGGTAGACGAACTCCAAAGTCATAATAATACACAAACTCTTAAGTTTGCATCATCAATTCATCTCGCTGACAGCTCATCATTTACCAGAGCCCAGTTCATGGTCATTAGCAACTATGAGCTGCCACCAAATCCTACCTCATTTAGTAGGAAACTATGTCTCATACATAAAAGACGAATCATCATCAATAACACGAACACATACGACGGTAGACAACAAGAAGTCCTCAAAGTATTTGAGGATCAAATTTGAAAAATACACACAGAAATTAAGGAAGAGCACATTCCACACACTTTTAAGTGAACCGAAGTATACCAAAACCCTAAGCACGATGTGGCAAAATCATATAATGCGCTGAGTGAGATGAAGCAAGCTGATTGTGATTCCTCACCATACTCTACAGCCCGATGCTAAAACTTTAACCATCAATGCAAATTTCTATCAAAAGAACCATCCAAGCCAACACCAGAAACAACAGAAACCAATTTGAAAGACTTCTCCACTGACTTCAGAATATATTAAGTGTTTTGCCAAAGTCAGCAAACACCTTCACATCTCTACAGACTGGTAGTGGACTTTTGAACAATTATGTATCTTCATGTGCATATATACATCAACAAGCATAATCTATACACATTTATAAGGTCTGCTCTACTACCAAGAAAATAATGTTGAACCTCAGAACAATAAAAATGCATACAACTTTGCATCACAGAAAAATTTCAACTTCCAAATGAAATAGGCAGAGGAAGAGGGCAAAACTCTAGAAACAACCTGGGAAACTAAATGATTTGCAAGGAAACAAAACTGCAAAAATTAAAGCCTGAGATAGCTATCATTTTAGATAATAACAATGTGAAGTTTCAAAAGACCAACCTTCCACAGTCGCAGACAATGAGGGCATTAAGGCAATGTTCAGAGAATCTGGCTCTCCAGAATTCCAGGTGTACTATTCTAAAGGTCAAACTTTGTATTCCTATGTCTGAGTCTGAAGAGCCCTCGCAATTAACCACAAAAGAGGATACCGCCCCTTAAATGACCACTTTCATGATAGGACATGTATGTGAGATAATTACACTCACCAACTTAAAGAGAATCATTTAGCTTGCACAAAAGAGACACAAACTCAACTAAATCTTCCAAGCTTTTCATGGAACAAAAGCTGTTCTAACAGGTATAAGCCATGGCTTATAAAACAATATGCGAACACAAATGAAAGATCAATTAGCAGTGCAGTATTGCATTTATACCAAGGATAAATAGAAGAACTTAGAAGACAGCAGATGACATCTAACTTAGGTACCACGTAACATACAACTGGAAAATGCTGCAAATAATGACTAAATTATATTTTCACATAACAGATATTTAAACGAGGATACAACTGTGTTAAGGCCCAAAGGAACATACAAGAACGATATTAAACTTAATAATGCATCTTCCCACTATGTTAGGTATGATTAACATAATGTCCTTCAGTTTAAAGACATGGCATTTTTTGGTGATATAAAATATAGTTAAAGAAAAACAGAAAAGACACTAACAATATCCACATGCTGTCAAAGGAACAGTGCTTTAGGCAGTAAAAGTCTTTGAACCCGTACAATTAAGAATATGGACATTTTCTTTGATAACTGAACATATATCGCACCTATATAACAAAATACTTCATCAAGAACTTACTTGAGTCAAATTATTGACTTGGATGTTGAACCTTTGAATTACTTCATTAATCTCCTTTTTCCCTACTACTTTACCTGAAAAAATGCAATATAGGCTGAGAAATTCACACATTAAGGTTTCATTGTCAAACAATTTATCTCAGAGATAATAAAATGCCCCTGACCTACAGAAAACAAAAATCTAATCCTAATTTTGTGAATATATGCCATGAATTGAGTAACGACAGTAAATAGTATTCGTCCAAGGAATATTTTCAAATTTCATGCAAGCAATGAAGAGGTAGGCAAAAGTATCATGCTCCAGATAGCAGCACAGCTTTAGTAAATTAAAGCTTATCTAGGATGAATCATCCTTAAGGTGATAGATGAGGCTCATCTGCACATTTGTATATTGGTCTCCGCTGGTTCATCAGTGCATTTGAAAGGAAGGAAATCAGCTATTTGTGTGAGAGAATTGATTTGAGTTAGGAATCATATATTCCTTCATGCTTCAGATAACATGACCGAAAACCTGAATTTCCGAATGCATAATAAATAGTTGGTACTTGCCTGCATAAATTTAAGAGAAAGAAGAAATCTAGGATACAACACATACATATTAACTAAGACAAAATCCCGCTTTTTAAAAGCATATAAGGTTGCTTCAAACTTATAATCTAAGAGATCATGCTCAGAGCAAAGTTTCAGGCACTACTTTGGTTTGTGACAAGAAGACCAAGCAGTTTACCATTAAACAGCCACTCAGATTTGTTACGTGTATCTATTTTTCTTGTAATGGTGATTAACTCTTCCTTGCTTTCTCCTCTCAGACAAATTTTAATATATCCAGATTCCTCCCCACGCTTCACATAAGCTCCAGCACTGGTAGCCCTCCCCAGAAGCTGCACATTAAAGCTTTCTCTCTCATAAATACTTCAAATGCATAAGAGAGAATAAATAGAGAAAATAATCATTGTTATCATTTTAACCTGAGGTTCACCTCCAAGTCCTAGTGCAATGGCACATACAAGAGAACTTTTTCCAGATCCATTTGGTCCAATAACCAAATTTAAGCGTGAACCTGGCTTGCAGGTCAGTTTATTGAAGGTCATGAAATTGCAGAGCTCAATTCTGGTTATATTTCCTGGCATGTAGTCATCATCCCCCCTGCACATGAACGAGAAAGGAGGACAGTCTTAGAAATTGAAAAATATTTCAGGTAAAAGATGAATTTTCTCATATTTCTTGCGTGGATTTATAGCAATCAAACTTTAAGCATTTCCTGTTTAACCAAATGTGAGAGATAGAGAGCTCAAAATTTAGCCCGGATAGACCCATTAGGGGTACAAACAGGGGCAATCCACCCCCACCCCGTGTATCAGCTGCAAATAATGTAAAAACTATTAAATAACTGACTTGAAGATGCAAAATTTCCCCAGTCACTTTCCGGATTCTGCTTAGATAATGTATATGAAGTTCTTCACCAAACATCCCTCGCCTCTACTTAACTAAAATCCTAGTTCTGTACCTACTTGCGACAAGCTGATTTGTACCCGGTGTTTGTGAATACAAAAATCTCCAGAAATAGTTTATAACCTTAGAGCAACAAAAGTATCATATCTTTATGTCCACAGAACTTTTGGTTTGTCTAACATAGGACTCTAATGAAAACTAGCCAGCAAAACATTCTACAATCTTTTTTCTGTTAAGAAACCAAAAAGTTATCTTTATTAATACTATGTTTCAACAGACATATCAGGCAGAACCATATATGATTTGATCAGAATTCCTTGTTGAAAAAGGAAAGAAGAGAAAAATGCCTGCACTAGGCAAAATAAAAACTGCAAATGGCATTAGAATGGGCTAAAAAAAGAAAGATGATCAAAATAAACTATCAAATGAAAAGTCCAGCCATAGTAACACAAAATTAAATATTTAATTTCCCTAGATCAAATAAGTATACAATTAGAAAAACAAATAGATAAATGATAAACGCTTCCAGGAGGTGTTAGAATCAGGCACTGAATCCCCAAATCATGGAGAACATATAGAGATGGGTCGAAATATGACCGGTTTAAACTAAATCACGTCTTCGGACGGAAAGGTTGATGACAAATTACTAAGAGCATTATCATATCCAACACATGGGGCATAAATTTCAATTTAGGAGCACAGTAATTCATGCCGCAAAGTGGAGAACCCGCACAGAGTACTTAGAGCCATACTCAATTGATCCAACACGAAAAAGTCGTATCTTGACTCTAATGGAGCTTTAACATGCTCATAAGAGTGATGTACAAGTATGCTGAAGGAATGTACACCAATTAAGCAGAACAATGCAACATCTAAAAACACATTCCGCCTGAAGGTAATACATTTAGTTATGCATACTCAAGAAAAGCAATTACTAGAAACATTTTGTTAGCAAAATCAAACATAAAACCAGAATTTCAATTGTAAGCAGATGAATCACCCAATAACGAATACACATTTTCATTCTTATTGGGAGACGAGAAATGCAGCGAAGCAAGCAAAGGGAAAATAAGACGTCTGAAGCAAGTAATAAAAATACAACGTCCGAGTGCAGTACCTTCTGCATCAAAAGTGTTACCTTTACAACCCCCAAAAATGGCATCGCCGTCACAAAGCAAGAGAAAAAGTTCCCGTGCATAAACTACAGCAACAGATTAAGAACGACGCGAGAAAAAACAAAGTGCAAGGAGAAGGGTAAACCTGGAAATCTTGGGCCTTTTCGGTTTAGGCTCGTCCGCCATTGGCGTGCAGAATCCTGGCGAAAACTGTGATTATAAGGCAGCACGTTTCCAAATTGAGGTGCGAGAACTAGGGTTTTAACTGTGTGTTTTCATTTAGGAAGAAAGATGATTCGACAAGAATGGAAGAAATGGCGCCAAACAGAGAGCACGTGCGAGGGAGCGTGTATATATTGATTTCAGCACGTGTGGGAGCGGAAAGGCTAGGGTTCAAATAGGAATTTTCGAAATGTTGAAGGGCTGAAAAATAAATGAAAGATATTCTGACCTTTAATAAAATCTCATCCAATTATGATTTTTTTTTTTTTTGAGAATCCAATTATGATTACTTGAATCAGGAATTATGAGATCAATTAATAACTACACGAATAAATATAAAACCTCTATACATATAAATTATAATAAGCTTATTGAATATTTTAAGTATGTAAAATCTTTTAGTATTTATTTTGAAATATTTCATATATTAATCATTGTGGTTGAATTTAAATTCAGTATTCATGTTCCAATTTGTCCTCAAAAGCATTTTACTTTACTAATCAAAAGTAATTACTTTTACAAGTCAACAAAACACAAAAAAAAAGGGTTTATTTTTGTTGTTTGTCATTATTCTTGTAATTTTTTTGAAAATTTTGCTATTTTTTTGTGTGTGAAAATGAGAATGTTATTTACTTAATGGGATTAATATACTTAAGTTATAAGTCTTAAAAGTAAAAATGTGCTTGTTTTTGTACATTTTAAGCGTGTAAAACACACAAATTATAAAATAAATGTTTGATTTAAATATTTGCAAGTATCAAAACACTTGTAATAACAATATCTGCAATTTGTGAAAACAATAAAAAAAGTATATTGAGTAAATTCTGAGAGTTCAATTCCAGAATCCAAACACTTTTTATTATAATTAAGGTATAAAATGAATGTTTGTGAGTAAGATATTATGAAATTTTGGACAACATTCAAATATTGTTTAAACAATTAGGGTATTGGAAAATTGCACTCTTACCTTCTAGTTTAATTAGGAAAGATTATACGCATTCTTAAACACACATTATTTTCACACAAGTGATATCATATACATAGAATTTTTCTCCACCACATACTCTAGTAGTATTCACATCAAGTGAAACCTTGTAAACGAGTTATCAAGATCAAGGGCGGACAAAAGTAAATCGGTGAATTTATTCCGCTACCTAATTGAAATGTATCTTCGATTCATAATTATGTGATTATGTGCAATATATTTGTCTATTTGCTAATAGGGGTAAGAATGATATTTGCATCTAACATATGATTTTTGAAGGTAATGAAATTTCTCAAAATGACAATTATGTAAACATTAACTAATACACATTAATTGTTTTTCTAAAATACCGCACCTCTTCTTCACTCTAACCTTCAATTATTTCTTGTCTCAACTGTAAATTTGTATCTATTCCTTTCCTCTCACCATGGAAGGAGAGGATATGTTTTTGTGTGGTTTTTGTCGTGGTTTTCGTCTTTCTTTTTATCTCTCCATTTATTGGGAGTTGTTTTTTTTCCTTTGTGGAAGTTGTTTCTCTCTTTGTAGAATTTTCTTATTTTTCTCTTGTTTTTTTTTTGTCTTTAATCATTTTAGATATGACGAGATGTGTGCTTACAGGGTCTCGTTTGGATTCCATCATCAAATTTATGGAAGATTAGCTTTTTTTTAAAGGAGTCTGGTACATAGATCATCCACATCTAGTTTGGAAGTTCAATATCCATTCATCCAACCAAGATTTATAGCTTGATTTAGTGTCAATAATCTCGAGTAATTGTCTAGATTTTATTTGTATCCGTCATTTCCTCTTGTTTGAAAGGTTGGACTCTGTTTAGGTGTTTCACAGTTGATTGTTAGTCTTAAAGTAGATCTCTTATAAGACTGTCTTACGGATCTCAATCCGTAAGACAGTTCCTACGGTCCGGATCCGAATCCATATCTGATCTAATCCAACCCCAAAAAAGACTATCCTCTCTTTCTCTCTCTTCGATCTATCACTTTCTATCTCTTCCACACGGTTCCCCTTTTCTCTCTCTCTCTCTCTCTCTCTCTCTCTCTCTCTCTCTCTCTCTCTCTCTCTCTCTCTCTCTCTCTCTCTCTCTCTCTCTCTTTTTATAAAGAAAGAGAAGGCGTTGAGAAGATAAAGAATGGACTAGAGATGTTTTTTCTCAGTAAATCATTAGATTAAAGAGATTGTATTCTCTTCATCATCACACCTTATCTTTCACACACGCATTCATGTGTGTCTGTATGTGCTTTTATGCCTCTGTCTGTGTAACGCCCTAGAATTTCTTTAATAAAAATAAACAAGCATACTCCTAATTTTAATGATGAAAAATGACATGGATAATTTAAAAATAAAATTTAACTAAGTCAATTGTAGCAGAAGCAAAAATATTTCATGAATAAAATTCTAACCGATTATATCAATTTCAAATAAACTGGAATAAAAACTAACAACTTAAAAGAAGTAAATAGTTCGACATTTTTTTTTAAATAAAATAAACTAAACATTGGTAAATAAATCTTTAGGCCTTGTCATATCCACCGCTCTTAGCTAGCGCCATCTCCTTCACGAAAATTTTGTTATATGTGGGTGAAACATGGACCAATTTCGAAGTATAAATTGTCAAAGCTAAATCTGGATATCTCACATAAACATGCAAATACAATCCAATAGGACATAGCATAGATCTTTTGAAAAACCGTAGACATAGACAATAGGTGCACGGCTGCAGGGGTTCCACCGGGGATACATCGACCCCGGACCTCTTGAGTCCCGGCTCAATAGGGCCAAGAATCGTACTACATATTCATGCAAAATAATCCAAGATTTAACAAGGACAATAAAGTTTAGAAAAACAAACCCCACCTTGAACGTAGCTTGAAACTTTAGTAGAGTAGAGAAGTGTAGAAGTGTCGGATCAAGACGCCTAATCCTCATTTCGATAAATCGCTTTAATCAATAGAAAATAATACTAGTTAAAATCCTCGAATATTCTAAACTTAATCTAAAAATAATAATCTAAAAATCACAATTTAGGAAATTTGAATTGGAATCAAGAAATAGAAATTGGAATTGAAGGCTAATTTGGTTGGTTTGGGACTGAAGGGTAATTCTGTCATTAGTCTATAGTGGACCACAATCCAAAATCCTCCTTCCCCTTTTTCTCTCATCTCCCATACGTACTACCACCAACCTTTTCCTCTTTTCTTTTTCCTCTTCTCTCTCCTCTTTCTTTTTTTTTTTCTTTTCTTTTCTTTTCTTTTCTCTTTTTTTTTTCTTTTTTCTACCTTTTTTTTTCTTCACCTTTTCGGTCAAACAGACCCCTTTTTACCCCCCAACCCACTTTTCCTTCTTCTTTCTTATTTCTTCCTATTCTTTTCTTCTGTGTTTTTCGAACCAGCAACAGTACCCTCCCTTTTCTCTCCTTTTTTTTTTCTTTTTCTTCTCTCAAATCCAAATTTCTAATTCTCCCTCACTATCTCCATAAAGAATTAAAATCCACCCCCAAGCTCAACGTCTGCCCGTCTCCCTCTTTCGCTCTCTATTTCTTTTTTTTTTCTTTGTTCTAAACATTACGCGCACAGACACCGGCGACCTCGGGCGGCGCGGCTGCGGCAGCTCCCGACGGCTTTTGACGGCGGGTGGTTGATTTCGGGCTGAACCGGGAGTTTTCGGCAAGTTCGTAGGTTTGGAATCGGCAGCGGCGTATGGATTTCGGGTAATTGGTTTGGGTGTCGATGGGTTTTGGGTTTCGGTATTTCGGCTGTGGCGTCGGGGATAAACTTACGGTTGTTGCTCCTATTTCGATTTTTCTTGATTGGCGGAAAGAGGAACTTGGTTGAAATTTTTATTTTTGGGGATTGGGTTCTGGTTTGGGGTGAAAAATTAACTTGAGGGAAGAAGACGATAGTTACCTGTTTTCTCTTGTTGCTGAACGTGATTTTTTTTTCCTTGTACTGTTGATTTGTTTTATAGGCTAGATTAGGGTTATGGTTTGAATAATAGTTAGAGTCCTAATCTAACTATATCAGTTAGAATCCTTATACATGAAGATGGTTTTTTTTTCGATGGATTGAGGAAAGGTCAAGATCGTGTATATCTGAAAAATTGGAAATTTGGAATCCTACTTGGAGTAGGACTTGTGAATAGGCTAGGTTGGACTTATAATATTTTGGGCTTTGAAGAAAATTGGGCCTGATTTAAAATTTTGGGCTTGGGTAAATAATTATTTGATTGGATAATTGGACTTGGATTTATAAAATAATAAATTAGCCCCTAAATAAACTAATCTAATCTAAAAATTCATAATTCTAAATAAAAGCCCAAAATAAATTTTTGGGTATTACAGTCTGCGTATGTGAAAGAGATCATTGGATTTCTCAAAGCTGAGTAACTGAGTCAAAAATTTCGAAAAGGGAGGCGACTCACCCCTTCTTCCCTCATTTCTCATTCTCTTCAGTTCATTCCTCCCTCCCACGGGTATACTACTAATTTGTCTTTTCACAATTTTGCAAACTAAGGACACTAGAAGAGTCGAGGAGAACGAAAGCAAAATTGGTTGAAGAAACACAAATCAGAAAACATTGCAGAACTTGATCGGAAATTTCAGGGAAATACTAAGACTTTTCTGGGGAAAATTAGTACTTTTCAGGAAAACTATTGTTACTAGTTTTGTTATTTTTGAAACACATAGTTTTTAGAGTAAAATTGATAATTTTGTTAATAAAAAGTGTTACTATTATACAAAATTACATGTAACTTTGCAAGTAAATAATCAGTTTTGTTACTTTGATAAACATATAATATTCAGAATAAAAATGATATTTTTTTAACAAAAAAGTAGCACTTTTCGAGTTTAAAGTGCTATTATGATAGGTGAACAACTAATATAATTTTGTTACATTGGAAAACATATATTTTTTAGAGTAAAAATGATACTTTATTTAATAAAAAGTGATATTTTTGAACAAGGATGTATACAACTTTTGCAAATAAATAGTCAGTTTTGTTACTTTGAAACCATATTATACTTTTCAAAGTGAAAACGATACTTTTTAAATAAAAAGTGGTACTTTTTGAGTCTAAAGTGATACATATCAAAGAAACCTACTAATGTAATGTTGTTACTTTTAAAACATATATTTTTAGAGTAAAATCAATATTTTTATTAATAAAACGTGATACTTTTGAAACTGTCTATAACTTTGTAAATGACCAGTTTTGTTCTTTTGAAACTTATAATTTTCAGAGTAAAAGTGATACTTTTGTAGTATAGAGTGATACTTTTACCACCACCCCATAGAGATATTATTCCGCCGCCCTAATATTACAAAAATGTCACTGTGCCCTTATGTTGCTGTTATACCTCCTTATATTACAAAAATGCCACCTTAGAATAATTACAAAAATGCCACCGGTTTTGGGTTGGATCCGTCTTGGGAATTGGGTTGGATCCATCTTACATGGTTGAGACCTGTAAGGCCGATATGAGTTTTTGGCTAAATTTATATATGTATTTGATTAATAAAATATATACACGTTTTTTTTTTTTATAAAAAAAGACATAACTAATACACCACTTTCCGAGCAAATAAATATTACAAAGATATCCTGAGCCATAATTTGAGGGCCAAGTGGCCAATTAAGGAATAACAAATTTAGAGGAGATAACTTTTGTCACTATGAGAGATGGAGGGGTGAATTGATAATTTTAATTATTTCAGCATGAAGGAAATAAATTAATAACCGCAAAAAAAAAAAAAATACAAAACAAATACAAAACAAATGGAGAACCAAAAAATATCTAAGCTACTACACAAAATAAATCAAAACCAACTAACTATAGTCTATAATATATATCTCCCACACTGTTTGGACACAATCAGTTCAATCTTGAGCCTCACCCACACCATTATATGCATATGGCCATGGCCATATGCTCATGTTCAAAGCATTCACCATCATTCCCAAACATATCTTTCTCCTCATTTTCTACTGACTCATATCTCAAAGTTTCAAGCTATGCCAGCCCTCTTGCATATACTCATTCTTCAGTCCAAGAAGATGCATTGGTGATTTCTAGTGGTGAGCTTTCTGGAGCTGCAATGGCGTCGGCCCGAAAATCGGAGAAGATTTTGGACAGAAATGGGAGTGAAAATGATGTGAAGAATAAGGAGCATTATTGGTGCAATGAAGTTACATTTAGAAGAAAGAGAAGAAGAAAAAGAAGAAGTATTTTGGAATGTGTAAATACTGATGAGGATGAGAAATTTGTGTTTGTGGATAAAAAGGCAGGAAAATCCAGGTTCATGACCCCTAAAGAAGAGGCCACATTTTCTTGGTACCTCAAGGTATATTTGATTGTGACTTGTCCAAAATATTGAGAGAAAAAAAAGAAGATTAACTTTAAGGGTATTTTTTTGTAATTAACCTTATTTTAATAGGTTGTAAGGATAAATTTGTTTGGAGTTGTGTTTCTTTGCTAAGAACATGAAATTGTTGCAACAGGAAAGAGCAAGAATTGAAGGTGTGAGAACAGAAATGGGAGGACAAGAATTATCCTCAAGTCAATGGGCAAAGGCTGCAGGGATAAGTCAACATAAACTAGACAAGATTTTGTGCAATGGGAGAGAATCAGAAGAAAAAATCACAAGCAGTTATCAAAGGCTTGTTGTATCAGTTGCTTCTTCTTATCAAGGCAGAGGTTTAAGTTTGCAAGACTTAACTCAGGTTTCTTGATGCATTTAATTTCATTAATTTAGTTTGGGATAATCACAAAAGACCCCCTGAGAATTTGGGCTAATTACAAAAAATATCCAGATTTTTCAAAATTACAAAAGCCCTCTCAAGTTTGATTCTGTCTTAAATTTAAGGAGGTAATTGTAATATTTTTAGAAACATTATGGGTTTTCTTGTAATTAGCCCAAACCTCAGGGTTTATTTTGTAATTAGCCCATTTAGTTTTGTTGCCAACATTTTTGCCGATGTTTGTAAATGGTTCTTCCACAGGAAGGCAGCATAGGGCTTCTCCGTGGGGCAATTAAGTTTAATCCAGAGAGGGGTAATAAGTTATCAACATATGCTTACTGGTGGATTAGGCAATCCATCACTAAGGCCATAGCAAGCAAGTCAAAGATTATCAGATTACCGGTAAAAGCATTCATTAATACTGTTTTTCAATAGACTTTCGGTTAATAACTTTGAGCAAACATGTGAATGAAATTAATAATACTTCATAGTGCTTTGATCAGTTTTCAGCTTAAGATCAATCTATTCACCAAAGTTTAATCAATTTTCAGCTTGTATTTGTAAACGCTACAAACTTCTTTTGATGGCTTAATTGCAATTTCAGTCATGTAACTCTTAGGGGTTGGCAATCTTCATCCTGTACTTTCTTAATGTGGCAGTTTTGGTCCTTAACGAATTTATCCTTTTGTCAAGACAACAATTCCGGTCCTGTAACTTTTAATGGTCATAGGTATTTTGGCTAAAGAACAAGCGTATTGTAGGAACAAATGAAATATTAAAACACCCTGTTGGGACCAAATCGCACAAAATCAAAACTTGTACGACCAAAATTGCACGAATCAGAACTTATCGAATCAAAAAATAAAAATTGCTAGGACTCTATAGTTTGTGACCAATTTTGCAATTAAGCCAATTTCTGATTCTTAAGTGCTTTTCAGTTCTACTAGCTATAATATAAATCACTTTTTTTTAAAAGTAGAAGAAACACTTAGCAAAAAGATCATAATAGGTGAATGTATGGTTAGCTTTTCATGTGCAGGGAAGCATAAGTGCACTGGTGCCAAAAATTTGCGAAACCATCACTGTCTTAAGCAGAAAGCTGCAAAGGTTTCCAACATACGATGAGATTGCAGAAGCCATTGGTGTGAATCCTACGGCTGTAAGACTTGCTATCGAAAGAAACAGATCTCCGATTTCTCTTGATCAACCCATAACCGGCCAAGGACGTTCCATGTCTCTGCAGGTTTCTTTCTACTCAAATTTTGAATAGTAGTTCCGCACAATTTCCATTCCTACAATTGGGATAGCAAATCTGGTCCTATGCATTTTGTTTTTTGCCCAGTTTATTCCAATAAGTTCTAACATGCAATTTTGGTCCCGAATGTGTACCTCAATATCTAACTCCTGCGGGTCAAAACTGCACAAAATTAAAACTTATAAGACCAAAATTGCTACGTAGGTTATATACAGGACTAAATATGTCACTCTCTCTTATACTTAAAGGAGCAAAACTACAATTAAACCTAAAAAGTATTCCTTGAAGACAATTTTCTGCCATAGAGAATTCTGTTATTTGACCATAGCCAGTGGGACAATTTGAAATAATTGTTTTACAACATTTTGCAGGATATAATTCCAGGGCCAGATGAGATAACTCCAGAAGCAATGGTGAAGAAAGACCTGTTGAAACCAGAAATTCAAAAGCTTCTTAAATGTTTGTGTGACAGAGAGGCACATATCTTAAGACTGCACTATGGATTGAACGGTGATGCACCTTGGTCCTTTGAGGAGATAGCAACATTTTTAAATCTCTCAAGGGAGAGAGTGAGGCAGATTAACTCTGCTGCTTTGTCAAAATTACGAATGACGACCGAAATACATGATCTCAAGTACTTTAATTGACATAAAAAGAACGACATACATATTGAAATTCAGAGTTGAATTTGTAAAAAATAAAAAAATGTGTTTCAAAAATCATGGTAATATGCAAAATGTGCCTTCTGTCCATTGAATTGTTTGTTTTCG
This sequence comes from Rehmannia glutinosa, assembly GCA_016081115.2. NCBI lineage: Eukaryota > Viridiplantae > Streptophyta > Magnoliopsida > Lamiales > Orobanchaceae > Rehmannia > Rehmannia glutinosa. Next base: position 40,097 of record JABTTQ020003240.1, read on the forward strand.
TTTGGTCAGGATAAGTTTGAGTGGGACAAAATTAAATCCCACACATTTTCAACTTGTATTTTCTGTCGTTTTGTCACTTGGATTTTTGGAATTCTTGGCACAGAATGCAAATACAAAATGACTAGTTAGTAGTTACTACCAATTTTGAAGGGGATCGGATAATTGTCGAGTGATCTAAACTTTCAAGCCAGATAAGATGTTTGGGTTCGATTCCATTCACCAGTCCCATCTCAGGGTAAGTAGTCAGAGGAAAAAAGTACCAATTTTGGAAGGAGTGAAAATACATTGGATAAACAATGTGGTTACACGATGGAGATAAGATTTAAAGATATATATTATTATCTGTTAGGATTAGTTTTAATGGGTTATTTTATTATCTTTTAAGAGTTTTCAATAGTTAGGAGTTTAATACTATAAATATTTGTCTTGTTATTATTTTTAGGGTGGTTGATTATTGAATTAAAATCGAGTTAGTGTATTCACTAAATTTTTGTATCTCTTACGATATTCGTTAACGTACAAAGTGAGTTTGTATCATTATTCACGCTTCTGCCTACATCACTAAACTAGGGTGTAAATTGAATGGTTCATCATTAGCATGCTTAGATATAGCAATACGCATCTTCAAACAACAAGCGTTTGTAATTCAACGGCTATGATTAATTGCCTTCCAAGCAATAAACCTAGGTTTGACTCTTGGCAAATGCAAGAGTTTCTAATTTCTTCTTTTAAATTTGTGTGGTTACTGGTTACTGCAAATCATATGTGAACATATATTTTTTTTCAAACAAGATATTCAGTTAGCTTAAAATTTTAATGATACCTTCTCACGTATGTACTTCTCTTGCATGAGTCCATACTGAAGAGTGGAGCCACTTTGGAAGTGTCAACCTTTACCGTTAAAAACTAGTTTTGCTCAGCAACTTATTATATTTTACTGTGTGTTAACATAAAGAATGTTGCTGATTTGAGGCAGTTTATTGATTTGTTTTAATATTTTCAAATATAGGTGGCTATAAGACTTGCAATCTCGCATTAAAATTTGCATCGTTCCACAAATTCATATAAAGAATCCTTATAACTAAATAAATAGCAGAAAACATCAAATGATGACTATACATATACATATTCATCTTGAGGTGCAAACTGAAAATTACATATCTTGGGTATTCGAAAATATGAAGTTTGCTGCGTATAATTAAACAATACCATTTCTGGGTTTGGTGCTAATCCGAATCCGATTTATGCAGGTTGTGAAGAATGTACAAGGAAGCAGATGACAAGAATATACATACAGAGTAGCTTAATAAGTCCAACCCAGTTGTTATTGTGACCATCTTGCTCCTTTCAAACATCTTTACCAGAAGGATCATCACAATTACATGTCCTACTTTTGTCTTCAGTTCATCGAGTGAACTGATTTTCATCCACTTTGGCCTTTCCTGCAAGTTTATGGGAATTATTGATTTCAAGCAGTACAGAAAAGAGATGGAAAAATAAATCTGCATGCTGAAATAGATGGGTAATACCTTCAAAGCAAACATGCCAAATAAGGAAGAGCCTTTGAGTGCACGGTCGGTGCCAGGAGGTACATCAGGAGGCACATTTGAAATGAATAATCCATACAAGCCCATGCCAAATATTAACATGACAGTCCCAGCAAGATATACATCTGGATTAAGGAGAAACTAAACAATTTATCAGAAAAGAGACTAAATAAAAGAAATAAAATATGCAAACGCAGTTATATAATACATTCTAGCAGCTTAGGAAACATTTTTGGTTGACATTATTTAGGCCACAACACCATTCTTGTTTGCCAAACGGAATTCATTCTTAAATTTACCAACAATACAAAATGAGCATCCAAAAGAGAATACTGAGTAAACAAAAGTTAGAAATAGACGGCTGTCTTTTACTAAAGAGATTCACACTTCATCACATATGGGATGTTAAAATTCATTTACGGGTACAAAATAAAAACTGAAGGAAGCAAAAAGTTAGCTTTCCACCTCTAAGAACTTCAAGAAACTCACCAATAGCTTCAACCAATCGTAGAACCATTTTTCCAGTATGGACTCCTTTGACACAGCTTGTCCAATATACTTTATATGCATCAAATATGTAGACACATCCCTACAAAAGCTTACATGTCATTCCAAACGGTGATCTTTGCGAAGTTGTGCATAAGAAATTATATGAAAAGGACTTATAGAAAGGAGATTATTCTAAAAACGTAATAGTTAGTTCATGTTAATATAAGATTCTGAATTTAGGTAACCCTGCAATCGATGTGGAAGAAATTCATCAGGCTGATTTAGGTAAACTTAGGACAACTAATTTTCTATTTTAAGAACTTTTCAACTTGACACAAAGAGTTTAGAAAGTGTATAGCGGTCCTATAAAAATCAAAATCCATGTTGTCTAACAAATGCTCAGAATATTAGCAGCACTTTTAATCTTCAACTTCATGAAATAAAATGAAACCCTGCTTGTTATATGAATACAAACTGAACTTTTCCAACTCGTTGTGTATATGTACCCCAGATCATACATACACTACCTTCATTTGTTGTTAGCAGCATCCTATGAGTACAGAACAGGAAGACATGATGTTGATAGTGCTGTATTACCTCTTCAATTCTGATTTGAACATATGGTCAAATGGTTCTAAGAACACTTACATTCAGGTATGAGGAATTCAATAGACGAGATTTACAAACTCAAACATGCTTGCTAAAAGAAAATGGAAGTTTGAACAAAATAAACACGTAATTCTCTTAGATGAGACCATCTCTTAAGAAAAATGATTTTTTTTGTCAAAACTTTAAAGTCTGCGACAAGCTCATATTGTTTTCTTCTACACATAGAAGCAATGTGCCACCAATACCAGCAGAAGCCTCCACACCAAATACTAAAATAGAGATCATATATTCTCTATGCTTCGCTTCCAAATCTGATTTGAATAGAGCAAAAGGAAGTCCAAACAAGCCTTAGATGAGACCATCACTCATTAAAAAAAAGAACTCCTTTGTCAAAACTTCAATGTCTGTAACAAGCCCATATTATTTTCTACACACTGAAGCAACAAGCCATTAAGACCAGCAGATAAGCCTTTGTATAATTTCTGTAGAAATAGAGATATAATCCTTTTTCTTCACCAAATCTGATTTGAATGAGTAGAGCTAAAAGAAGTTTAGACCCATCATCAACTGTACGGAAAATACGTCAGAATTCCATTAAACTCTTTAGTTCCGTATGTGGTGTTTATTTATCATGACCCACCTTTCACAGTATTTGAAATAAAGAGTACTTAGCTTTGCTTTTAATACAATAAGGAATGTTACAAAGGCATAATGCATTCCAAACCAGACATATTTCAGGTGAAGTTCAAATGGCAACCATCAACTATAAAATTAACTGGAAAGGCAAAAGTAAACAACATAGGAGAAATATTCACATTCCTATCCTAATAAGTGAGCTGATAATTTGGGGGAAAAAAGGAAGAAGAAATAGTGTTTACATTAAGAAAGCACAGCAAAGAACCTGCTAATGAACCCCCAACTGCCAGAAGTGCCAAAAAGCGAAAGTCAAATATGACCTGCATAGACAGAAAATCAACATATTCTTTCATAAGGTCAGGAAATCAGTAAAGTAGATCATACTGTTTGATAAATGATTTTATCATGATTTTGATGATTTTGTTTTTATACCAAAACAATGTTTTTAAAGGTTGTCCAAATACTCCTAAATGATTTAAAATGGTTTTAATATTTTCCGGAGTATTTCTACAAGTTTATTTTCGATATAAATAATGGACAACACTTTTAATGATTTTATATCAATGGATTTTTTACTCCTATAACAGGTTCCTAAATGTTGTCTAAATACTCTCGATCGGTTTAAAATTGTTTTTACTATATTTTCGGAGTATTTCTTGATTTTTATTTTCGACAAAAATTGGACAACATTTCGTCTCGTGGTCGACCGTCGCCTATAGGGCAACCGTGCACTGAAGATGTTTTTAGAAAGCAGAAAAATGAGACGGAAGGAAAAACAAGCGGTCGGCCGCTTCTGGCGTCGACCGTCCGGTCGCCGTCGCCGCCGGATCGGCCGAGTACGCAAGTTTCACGTTGAAACAGAACACTTGATCTTTGCAAAATCCATGAGGGGGACGGTTGGGGTGATGGTCGGCCGGTCGAGGTAGAGCGTCGGCCGGCCGCCGTGTTATTTTTTTGTGTATTCTTCCAACGTCTATTTACGTGCGGCCGTGCATCCTGTGTATTAATGACAAAAAAATATGACCGTTTGACAATGAGACACATTTCCTTAAATTGTGGGATTGATTTCTATGACTATATTCTTGATTTTAATTGTATTTTTCTCAGAGATTTTCAATCCCCAAGAGGAGCCTATGCTTGATCAATCATCTCCTATAAATAGAGGGAGTTTTGGAGCAACCAACACAACAATTGAGATACAACACAACAAGATACACTTCAAGCAAACACTTGGTCTTTCATTGTTATTATTCTTGTTGTAAATTTGCACTACTTATCACTTTCACATCTTTGAGGTCTAGGCTATTCTTGATTACACTTCGCACTCAAATTGTAATATTCATTATTGAGTTGTAATCTTGATTTTTGGTTATCATTCAAACACAAGATATCCTTGTGAGTGTTCTTGTGGTAAGAGCACACTTGGATGATCTAGGTGATAGGTGAAGAAGATTGTGGTAATCTTCTTATTGAGGTGTTGAAGAATTTGGTATTCTTCAAGGTTGAAGATTGTGGTAATCTTCACAAGGTGCCGTTGAAGGAAGATTGTGGTAATCTTCAAAGGGAGATTGTGGTAATCTCCAAAGGTGGTGTTAAAGAAGAGTGTGGTGCTCTTCAAGGTGTTGTAAGTTGAATTTGTATTAATTTTGGTAATTAATAAAATTCTTTTTTTCTTTTCGAAATCCATCCCGGATATACTGGGGTGGTAGAGGATTAGGCCCTAGGTGGGTTGAACCTCTTTAAATCGACGTGTGTTGTTTATATTCCGCACCTTTATTATTGTATTTGAGCTTTTGGTTTTAAAAAGAGGGCGAAATCGAAAAGATGGAGATAATCTATTCACCCCCCCTCTAGATTATCGTAGCCGCTTGGACTTACACATACCAGTATGTCCGGATACGTAAAAGTACGTATACAATCACCATATTATGGACTATTACCAAAAAAGTAGGTCAGATCTAAAAACAACTCAATTCGAATTATACAATGAGGCCTCTTACTGTGCTTTTCAAACATGAACGAGATTTACAAAGTTAACTTCTGGTTTAATAATGGCCCAAAATTCTTGGTTGGTACTCTTTTCGTTTTCAGAATTGCTACATTCAAGCCCCTGTGTGTGCACATGGTTATTATGGTTCAGGATTGTTAAATGAATAATAATAGTTGGAGCTGTGTAGATAACATTTGCTAGTAATGTCAAAAGTTTAGGTCTGAATTTAAATGAACAAATTTAGAAGAATACTAAGAAACACTCTTTCATCCTCATAATCTTACATTTAGCTTCAATTTCGAAATATAATCGCAAAATTTGCTCTTTCTCATCCATAATTGGTATAAAAGATTTCATTCATACCAAGCAGTTCAAGCTTGATAACATAAGAAAACAACTCATCCCTTGGAATAAAACTGATAACATGATAAATCTAAATCAGAATAAACTGAAAATGAAAATCATGCAAGCTGCTTGGTTATACGAGACACACATTTACATGATCACTTGATCAGCATGCAAGATTAATTTTCTCTTCTAGCAATATAATACCTAACTCCTCCCTTTTTTGCATCCTCGCATAAAAGATACCAAATTAAGCTTCAGGTAAAATCCCAGCTAGACAAACCTCGTCCAACCGATGCTTCCTTTCTTTCTTTTTTTTTTTTTTTTTTTTTTTTTCTGACAGTTCATTTTGAAGGATCCGGTATGCATTTTACAAAATCTTTGAAGTGCCTACTACACATCAAATCTATTATATGAGATCACATAGTTCAAACAATAACTATCTCCGAAATGCAGTAAGAAACCTATGTAAAGCTCCATGTTCAGAAATCCCCGGGGTACACATTGTAGCACAAAACTGGAGTAATAGCTCCCGAGAAAAGCTGATCTTGAAGTTGTCAAATTGCATAAAGTAATGATTAACAAAGTCTCATAAGGGACTTTTCCTTTAAACATACAGCAACATTGTGCAAATCAAGAAAACATGTTTATTCCCTCACATTCTTTCTTCAATCAGAAGTCAGAACCATTATACTGCTACAATGTTTCTTAATTGCAAACATCTTAGATCCCAATATTTCCTTTTTTTTTGTAATAGTTTAAGTGAATCATCCCTTCCCTAAATTTCAACTCATTAAATCTCTTCGATTTAAATCCATAACAAGAACTAACAACTAAACTGCCTGCGCCGTAATGCAAATTCACTTACAAAAACACAAAAGAAAAACATCAAACATAAAATTGACAGATCAAAAGCACGACCCAGCGAAACCGAGAGCTTCCTTGAAAGAATTTTACTTACTCTTTCAATGGTGGACTCAGTAGACTGTACGAATTGCACGAACGGGTTTCCATTTGGATTTGCCAAAGCGTAATTGTAGGGCAATTCCGGAGGCTTCGAGGGCTCAACAAAGGGCGCGTTTGGAGATGATCCTTTTCCAGAGACACTGAAACTTTCAGCTTTTGTGGATGACGTCGATTCTGGAGAAGCTGATGAAGAAGAAAAAGAAGGGTTTAAAGTAGCAAGTGAAGGTGAAAATTTTCTGGCAATTCTTCTTGAAGAGCGTGGAGTGGATATACAGAGGGATGTAAGATTGGCTGAAACTGAAGAAGAGAGCATAGCCATTGAAGATACAGTTGACGAAAAAGGGCAAAAGAAGTGAGGATTTTTGAAGTGGAAAAAGAAAATTTCATTTTTGTGGAGGGAAGCAAAAGTTCCTAAACCTTTCTCAATCAGTTTTCATGGCGGGTAGCGGGAATAATGCAAATTTAGTCCCATATCTTTAAGGTATATGCAAAATTAGTCTGGTTGAATTTAAAATTTGCAAAATGGTCCTGTAACTTAAGCAAAGTCGCGCATTATGGACTTTCGTCGCCCGGAATTTTTCAAAACTCGCAAGTCGCAGGGAGCCCACATGTGACCCGTTTAATTGAGCCCATTTGCTGAATTGTCTCAATTTTAATGAGCCTAAATATACCACTTTGTTTCTAAACCATTAAAACCTTCCAAATTAACACTATTCCGTAATCCAATAGAATTTGTTGGAGATAATTTGTTTAACCAAGAAGAAGGGACGAATTCCCTCAAAAAAAAAAAAAAAAAAAAGAAGAAGGGACGAAGATCGAACTTGGGCTGAAGATGTCCCACGTATCAACATACTACAGCTGTCGAAACGGGCCGACTGGCTGGGCCGACCCACGGTCCGCCAAAACCCGCCACTTTCGGGCCGAGAAAACCTCAACCCAACCCAACCCGCTTTGGGTTGCGGGTTGGGGGGGCCGGCCCACCAGAAAAAAAGTTAAAAAAATTAAAAAAATATTTTTTATTCATATTATTAATTTTAATGAATTAAATATACTAATGGATAACAAGTACATATTTTATAAAAGTATTATATACACTTTTATAAGAGATAAAAATATAAAATATCAATTATACTATTTTTTTTTGTCTATTTTATATTTTTTTTTATTATTTCTGGCGGGCTAGCCCGCGCGGCCCGCAGCGGGCTAGCCCATTTAGGCACGCCCCTTAGCGGGCTACTAAATATTTAACCCACCCTCCTACCTTAGGTGGGGCGGGCCGGCCCGACGGGCATGACCCGTTTTGAGAGCTCTACAATCTATGTTGAATGTCGCTGAGTTGTCTATATTATTTTATAATTTATGTTTTTTAGAACCTGATGTATGTGCTTGACTTCCAATTATGATTTTTAAACTTTATACATTATATGCAGTGTTAATTTCTTAATTTTGTTTTATATATTTATTATGAAAAAAAATATTATATTAGTATATGGCTTAACGGGCCAAATTGTCTGATTGGGTCAAATGGGCCAAACAAGGAGTAATAATAAATAATTAAATGTAAATAAAGTTGCTTATTGGGCTTGTTGTGTCGTGTAGGGCAATCGGGTTTTCATTGTGTCGTGTTTGGGCTAGCATTGTTAAGCTTATCTGACCATGCTCGAGTTAGTATTTATTGGGTTGGGCTCTTATCGGGTTGTGCTGATACCAATACAAAGACACGATTTGCCACCCCTAATTTGGGAAATAAATTTAAATGACACTATATAAGATGAATTTTAAATTCACCACAATCACTCAACAAATACTTTAAAATAAGAGCCTAAGGATTTGAAAATTCTTTGTAAAATGAGCTTATCCAAACCAACTCAATAGATTTGTTATTATTAATTTCAGATCCACTCATCCAAATCCTTAGGCTTTTATTTTGAACTATTTTTAAGTCATTGTGCTTGATTTAAATCCATATTCTATGGAACCACGAGCTTGTAGCTCACATGGTATCACTTACCCTTTATAAGAATGTTGACCAGGGTTCGAACCCTGTATCTTTCAGTTTCTTTAAAATTTATCCCTTTCCCCCAACCACTACTCCCAACATATTAAAAAAAATCTATAGTCTATGGAGTCATTTGAAATATGCCCATCAAATTCAAATTATTTCATCCAAATGGAGAGAGGATTTAGTTTTTTTTTTTTTTATGAATAAGAAAGATAAAGATTTGAGTGGAAGACTTAACAGTATGTTGCATTTGGATGAAAGAATTTGGAATTCATGGGAGGATATTGAGGAAGGATTTCAAATTACTACATACAAGTTTGATTCATGATCCACTACAATGACTCAAAATAGGAGCCAAAGATTTGAAATCTATTGAGTTATGAGATTACCCGAACAAGCTCAATAGATTTGTTACTATGTAGTATAGATTAAACCTAAAGCTGACGAAATTGGACTGGAACGAAGGGCCTGCCCAACTAGCCCGCATATAGTGGTTGAGATGTGCTTTACTTTTTAGAGGCCACAAATTATAGGGAAAATGACACAAATACCCATTTTTTTATGACCAGTACCTGCAAAATACTGAGATTTAACCAAAATTTCCTAACAATACGTTGACCGCATTCTGATACCAACAAATACGCTCAAAGCCAACACATTCCCATACAATACGCTGCATATAAAAGCAACCACCAAAACAGATTTGCAGATCCACAACGCAACAGCCGGAAACAAGTGCGCAAACACTTTACGAAGGATAAGAACAAACAGTACGACTGTATGAGCAAAGGAAGAAGAATCGAACTGCAAATTAGTAAAACAAAGAAGAAAGCAGAACAAAAAACAAGGTACCAAACACCAATCTCGAAAAAACAATGCTTAATTATTCTGAAAAAATATTGTTTACATCACTGCACACCTATTTTCACATGCAAAATTATAATTGAACATATATATACATCAAATGAAATTGAGATTGTACCACAAATTTCCAAATACGAAATTTGATCAAAATGAGTGATTCAATATTATAAATGCTTATTTTGTTCAAAACTTAATACAACATCCTAAAAGTTTGATTGTCATGAAAATCTACACATCAAAATGTCTGGATCTCAAAAAACTGCATGCAATCATTTAGATAATTGTTTCAAAGTTGTTTCATTGTTATTTCAAAAGTGTTTCTATTATGCATGGGAAGTACATTGCTTCCCTGTACAGGGGAATTGTTTCATCTTTGTTTCAACGATGTTTCATTCATGTTTCAAATAGGATAAAATTCTACAGTACCATGGATAAAATTCCAGCAGTAGTATACCACAAGGGAGAATGGCCAGAGAACATGGATTATATCAACTTCGAGATAAAGGGGATCCTGATTCCAATGGAATGCACTTTCAACACCCTGCATGAAATTTTAGAACAACAATTACAGGTCAACAGAGATGAGGAAATAATGCAGATTAAGTACAAACTGAGAGAATCTCTGCCACCATTAAAGATTGGAAATGACTTCAACCTGAAGTTCTATTTGGAAGTAAAAGCAACGAAGAATATTGGATGAAGTTTCCTCTGTGCATAGACCTACCAGTTAATTCAGAAAACCAATTACTCTTGAAATCAAAAGAGACAAGCTTGTAAGAAACAACACATCAAAATGCAATGGAGGGAACCAACATCATATCAGTAGAGAGCTCAATAATGGAAAATATGGGCTAAAATCTCATTGACTACATCGACTATGCAAACCTAATAATCAAAAATATGGTCCAAGAAACAATGCAAATCCAAGAATCTATTAATTGTGAAGAACAAATTCAAATAGGAAATTTTACAACAACAAGGAAGAATTGATAAAACACATCAGCTGTTTTGCATTGAAAAATCACTTCCAGTATAAGGTCAATAAACCGTGCAACAAGCAATACCAGATAAAGTGCCTGGATGAAAATTGCAATTGGCATTTGAACGCATCATTAAGAACAAGGACAACGAAGTTCATAGTAAGAAAATACGACAACAACCATACTTGTCCGCTCGATGTGAGAATAAATGACAATAGACAAGCTACATAAAAAATAGTTGGAGACATTATCAAATCAATGTACCTAAACAACATCAAAATAGTGTACACACCAACAGATATAATAAGAGACATGAAAGATGAGCATGGAATAAGTCTCGACTACAAAAAGGCTTGGAGATCAAAAGAGAAAGCACTCGAAATAATAAGGGGAAGGTCGGATGAATCTTATCAGAAACTACCAGCTTATCTTTACATGTTGGAGAAAACAAATCCCGGATCGATTACTGAAATAGTAAAAAAGAGGATAACACATTCCTATTCTTGTTCATGGCTATAAATGCATCAATAAATGGATGGAAACACTGTAGACCAGTGGTTGTTGTTGATGGTACATTCTGAAAGCAAGTTACGGGGGGACTTTATTGTCTGCATGCACGCAGGATGGGAATGGGAGCATTTTCACATTTGCTTTTGCAATAGTGGATTCTAAAAATGATGGATCTTGGGTATGGTTTTTCCCAAAGTTCAGACAAACTTTTGGTCTCAGGGAAAGCATGTGCATAGTCTCAGACAGACATATCAACATAGAAACAACAATAAATGAGGTACAAATTATAAAATATTTCCTGAGGTTATGTTTCATAGATGTTTCAAATATGTTTCTTTAGTGTTTCACATATAGGTTTCAAAAATATTTTCAGTCACAAACATTCTAAAAAAACATTATTTTAATGATTAGGTGTATCCTGAAGTATCCCATGGACTATGTATGTATCATCTCCTAAACAATTTGAAGGCAAACTTCAAAAAGAAAAACAACGAAATAAGGGAGTCATTCATAGCAACAACAAAAGCCTACACGAAGGACGAATTTAAAAAACAAATGTCTGCACTAGACAGAGTGAACAACAAAATCATATCTTACTTGTCCGCCATCGAATACGAGAAATGGACATGACTACACTGTCGCAACAAAAGATACTTTCTCATGACATCCAACATTGCAGAGTCGTTGAATGCATCAACTGTAGCAGGGAGACACCTACCTGTAACAACATTACTCGAGTACGTGAGATCATTAGTTCAAGATTGGACATGCATGCATCAAAACGAAGCAAGATCAACATTTACAAGAATGACAAAAATAGCTGAAGAATATATGGGGAAAATTACACCATTTCTCTAAATTTAAGAGTAATTTACTACAATTCTGAAACATGCCTTTTGTTTCAAAATTGTTTCTCACATGTTTTATTTATGTTTCCAGGTGAAAAGATCAAATGATTTTCTCTTTAAGGTCACAGAATCAGAAAAAATATTTTTTGGGGACCTTGAGAAGAGGACTTGCACATGCAACAGGTTCCAAATGGATGAAATTCCTTGTCCACATGCTATAACAGTACTAAAAGAATTGAATGAAGATCCCTACCAGTATTGCTCGGCATACTACATGAAGGAAACAATGGAAGCTACTTATTCAGAAATAGTGTATCAAATCTCGCATGAAGATAACTGGATCATGACACCTGAAATTGAAACAATGTGGACCCTTCCACCGGAAGACAAGGCCAAATCTGGAAGGCCAAAGAAAAGAAGACACATGGCAGCTTGGGAGAAAATTTTCAAAAATAAATACGGAAGATGTGAGCAGCATGGACAAAATAGATAGACATGCAGGAATCAACAAAAAATGAGATGCATTTAATAACACCATATTCCATTTGCTTACATACGTGTCAAGCTAGACAAATTAATATAATGGAACACAACACAATTGTTTCAATAAAAACTCATTCATGTTGCTTTATAGTTTCTTATTTGTTTCTGATATTTTTGCATTGCTGCAAATCCTGTAAAACACAAAAACCAAGCATACAAAAACTAGAAAACTAAAACCTTCCAAACACCCATGAATGCCAAAAACAAAATCATACATATTGTTCCACAAAACCTCATAGTGATTCAGATTCTGTCGCATACTGACTTCAAAATACTAAAGAAACTAACTAGAAATATAAACATGTACCAAATAATTGTACTAACAAACCATTAAAATATAAGTAAAAGCATATTGTTCCATGTGACCATAACATAAATCTCATACAAAATTATTCTTTAACAACAATTTCCTTGCTTCAATAGGAAATGAGGGGATGATTTCAATATCACTGTCGTCTTCGTCTCCGTTCTGCTGCTTCAGCCTTGCGTGATTGAATAGCAGGTGAGTATACCTCATCCGTTCTCTTTCAATGTCAAAGTCTTCCTCCGACATTTTCTTCCCAGAGATGAAATACTCTGCATAGCAAGCTACAAATACTCCGCAATTGCTAAAAAAAGGGGGGGGGGAATAGGTTAAAAACATAATATAAAAACATACAAAAAATAAAACAGAAATAAAACAGGATACAGACAAGAATATTACTTTTTCATTTGGACATGAATATCCCTAACAACCACAATCTTCATTGGGGAGTTAATGTCAGCAGAGTAAGGGCCAGAACCAAGAGCAATGTCTTGACGCTCTTTGTAGAATGCTACCATTGAAAGAAATAGGGCAACAACACGCTATAGGCTTCGATAGCTTTCCTAGCTATTTTAACAGAGTCCGGGGTCCACAATGAATTTTACAGATAAATAATTCTCTCTTGAATGCTCAACCTCCCCAGGATCCAGTGTTCCATGTCGACGGAGTGAATGGGAAAAAGATATGATCAACCTCGAACCATGACTTTCCACAACCTATATCAAAACCCATAATATAGTCAACCACAGAAGAATTCAAGTTAATCATGGAAGTGTCGAAATTTTTCTTCTTCTTCTTGTTGACAAGGGTGAATCGGCCGTAGATACTCTTCGTGCATCTATTAAAGATCAGGCCTGTGGTAGTAAATCTCACAACACAATGCCCGTACATTTACTTCTTGCGTATGTAATAGAATAACACATCCATATGCTGAAAAAGGAGCAAACAAAGAGTAAGAACACAGAAACAAAAATACGAAAACAACAACATAAAAAATAGTAAATTACCGAAGAATATTGTACAGGCTATGAAACCATGATTTTTGCTTCACCTCGCACACGCCCAGCTTTAACGAGGGATCAATCTTGTCATCCTCTTTCGAATAACATTTTGGCCTAAAACATAAATAAGTTAAAAAATTACAATAATATTTCATAATCATTGCAAAACAGAATAAAAAATCTTACCCTTGCGAAACAAAACCTTCCGAAAGCCACTAACTCAGACCATCATTAAAATCATCCAAACCGTCATAACCTTCACCAAGGCTATCATCCAATGGGCACTTTTTTTTAACCAACACTACTGGAGGCTTCCTGCCAGCATCTAAGGTCGCATCTTTCTCCTGAGGAGTCGATTCCAAATCAATGTCCCCCAACTGAAATCCTCCAACTACTTTCCCACTCACATCACTAGATGATTCAAAGTGAGTGGTGAAATGAGTTCTCACAGCAATATAGGGTACTTTTGAAACAGGTGATGCATCAGACCCCTTGACACCAGCCTGCAATAAAACAAAATACAAAACTGTTATAAACAAAATATAAATGACAAATTCAATGTCAGAAACAAACTAGAGGCAAATATTAGGAACTAACCATTCCAGCAACAACTTGAGTTGCAGCATTCACAATAGAATCAAATTGAGATTGGGTGAGATCATCAAATTCTTGAGACCCAACGAATCTATGTTCAGTACGAACATTAAGGCCCTGAGATTCAACACCAACCTCTCCCGAAACCTTACTTGAATCAAACAGAATATTCTCAATATTTTCTGCAAAATCCATCAAACCACTGACAGAAAGTCCCTTACCATCATTACTAACCCCTTTATCCATCGACAAATCAACTTCACCACCAACGACAATTCTCTCACCCTCATTAATAATCCCTTTGTAGGTCCCAAGGGGTGTAAGTGTAAGGTTTAGAAGGGGGGGTTGAATAAACCTTACCAAATTTTCGATTTAGTCCTTTTAAATCTACAGAGTTCTACACATTTTTGTGTCCTTGATGGGCCGTCGAATTAGTCACTCAAGTAGAGTTAATCTCTCAACAGACTCAATTTGTTTGTTGATGGAGTAACTCACCAATTTGTTGGCTATAATTTGACTCAATGTGGTTTTGTTTTTTGGAAGACTTAACACCCTTATGTTTAATTAAGCAAGATTTTACACTTGATTTAGTACTTATAAATTATCAAATGGATAGCAAATTTATCAGCAGATATAAGCAGTTAAAAGTGCAGGAATTTAAATGCTGAAATGTAAATGACACAATAAAATTTTTATAGAGGTTCGAAGATGGGGTAATTCTTCTACTCCTCTCTTCTCCAACTCCTGGAGGAATCCACTAGGTAATGATCAGTTTACAAAGTGGTAACAGTCCAGATACAAGTCTTGATCACAACAGCCGACTTGATCCTTTGGGACTCAGTCTGGAGACGCCTTGATCACTCAGCTGGCTTCTCGTACGACTCAGCTTCTTCACAGGGCAGCTGCCTTGCTACTACAGCTCACTTGCTCAAGCACTTTGGATTTGATCACGAAGCCCTCCAAAAGCTTAAGACTTGGTTCACCTTGAACCTTTCTACAATCCTTCCTGGAATGTAGACCCCTTGTTTTCAGTATTTTCCTCTTCAACTGATTGAAGTTCTCTTTCCTTCACAGGTAAGTGTTGGATTGATGTACTTCGAAATGTAGGCTTGAGGATTGAGAATGTTTCAGTTTTGATAAGCTTGTATATCTCACGTGTGTGTCATTCATCATTCTTCTCAAACAAACTCCTCAGCCTTTTATAGTGAACTTTCAAAAATTTGCCCGTTGAAGAGATAGGCTCATTTTTGAAAGTCACTTTGCGATCGTTGGCTTGCGAGTTCTTGGAATTGCCATTTCCTCGTATGAATTGTTTTATCACCTTTTGAGTTCGACACGGTGTAGTGCTTCCCATTGGTTCATTCCTTTTGCACGCTTCTCGGGATCGAGCACTCCAAGAAAGGTGGTATGGAGATATTACTTGTTTAAGTAAATCTCTTGATTTTCAGGCAACGGTTCTTTTGATTATCTCGACTTGACCGCATTTCCTTGCTTTCCCCAGGTGACTTAGAGTGACTTCCAATCATTGGATGACTCTTCGTCCACTTCACTTGAGACTTGGCTTCTCTTGAGTTGACTTGATCGATGTTCCACTCAGTGCATCTCACCGCTTCTTGATCGAGTTCTGTCTGCTCTTCTTTGCCGTACTTTTTGTCTCTCGTGAGTCTTCCTTCAGTCTTGATTGTCTTCTTGCATGTTGGGCGTTCTTGACTTAACTCACTGGCTTGACCTTTAATTGTTACAATACAATTTACAACAAGAATTGGGGAGCCAACTTTCTATTCTAAGTTTTACATGGCATTCATCAAAATCTAAACAATAAAATTCCTAACAATTTCCTTTTTGATGATGCCAAAACTTAAATCATACAAAGATGCAAATAACAAAGATACATACTGAGATAGTGTATTGACATAGAATGTATCGTGAGAATCAATCTTTTTATTGATCATATCATTCTTGTACTTAACACAATGTTTACAAGGTGTATCGAGTATATAATTGTCTTCACAAAAAATAGAAAATTTATAGCTTTATTACGTAAGACTTACATTGTATGTATTTACATATAAAATACACGAAGGGTTGGAATGACAAAGAACACTTCATCTCCTTGTCTCTCTTCTTTCATCTTGTTCAAGATCTTCTTCTCTTCTTCTCTCGTCAATTTGCCTTTTTTTCTTCTCATATGCCTTCCTGGCGGCTTCATCTTTCCTTGTTCTTTCCTGTCTCTCCCGCCATAGCCGAGTTTGTCTTTTGTTTTTTTCTTCTATTCTCTTTGCATACTCGGCGTTAGTTTTAGCCACTCGCAAATTCGCCACTTGGTCAAGCCCCCCCCAAGAGATCCCTCCTTTCTTTCCCGGATCTACGTATTCAATATTCTTGGGGAGAGGCCTAGGTCCAAGCTTCTTCCTCCATCAGCCGCTTCTTCCTCTACTCGGGCGTATCAGACGGGGTCTTTCTTAACTGGTGATTGACTAGCGAGTGACCCAGAGTGATCGCTAGGAAGTCTCATTTGTCTGTCGCCTTCTTCACATAATGTGAGACCCTTTTCCCAAGACAGTCCCAAGCTTGAGCCATGGACATATTTGCAAAATATCCTTCAGATTCGAGCGTTTTGAATTCGTCAACCGATCTTGGCTGTCCCCGACATCCGAAATGACATACGTGTCTCGCAACCGGAATGCCTCCATGTTTTTCAAGATGTTCATCACCCTGGCATCCATTCTTCCTTCCACTTCCTTCATCCCCGCTTCAATTGCTTTTCTCTTCTCGGCCCATAGATACAACAGAGTGTTGGAGTGGCGAGTCACGGGGAGTTTTGTCGCTTATAATGTTAGTCATTTGACAGACCTTGTTGGGGGTTTGTGCAATCATCAATGTTACATCGCCGATCCTTCCCCTCAACAAGTTTTCCTTTCTTTCGCATTTTAGGACTTCCTCGGTGATTTTCCCTTCTCACCGCTCCTTTCTTTTCAAACTTGATTTTGATGCTTTAAGGTATTCCTCTTCCCCTTTTTGGCATCATCAAAGGATAGAGGAACCCCAGGGAACATCTTTGGCAAGCATGAAGTCGAGTCTTCGATGGTTGAATTTCGCTTTCAAGTCTGCTGCGTTGTATGCAAAGACGGAATTGAAACGAGTAGCGTTGGATTCTGCTGAAATCGCTTCATCTCAGCCATGAGAAGGTGAATTTTCTTGTCATGTGTTCTTCCAAACGTTGTATATCATTTGCATTCGCTTCACGCAGCAGCGGACTTGATCTCGGCAGTGTGAGCTTCATGCATATGCTCAATGTGTTCCCGCCTTCGTTTCGATCGGCATTTTCGACTCTCCACACCGCGACTTGTTGAACAATTGTGCGAAGTATCTCACTGTTCCACACGCATTGTTTTCTTTTGTTGCCACCATTCCTTATCCGAATCAGTAATGCCTCTTAAATCACGTGTGGTGGTGGCATCTCTCGTTGTCCAATCGCATGTCCAAAGAGGCTTGATGCCTCTCCATCCGTTCAACTTCAAAGAAAGAGTGCCTTGAACACTTCTCGAACTTGGTGATTCTTCACATTGCGGTGATGGCCATACAAAGATCGAAGTCATAGTCATTTGGAACAATGGTGTCTGTTGGAAGAACGGGGAGGTGGGTTGTGATAGCGTGCTTGTTCATTTTTCGACTCTTCGTGGAGTTCGTATCTCCAAAGTGAGAAAGGAAATATTCTACAAAAGATTCATCACCGCCGACCGGGATACTGTTCGATGATGAGCGGTGCGCGTGAAGTTCTTTTGGGAATCGATCTGCTGCGGCTTGAGGAGCTGTGCGAGTCTGCATTGTTATTTGGGTTCATTGTGGAGTAGACCCGCTTGCCGAGCCTCATTGTCTTTAACAGCCTTCGTTGGTCTGGTGATTTTTCCATTTCAAGAGACTTGTCCTCGGCCTTATCGGCGGCGTCATCGGACGATGATGAGATTTCTAGTGGTGGCTCATCATCAAAGTTAAAAGTTTGACGAGTAGTCTTGGGATCGAGCTTGCTCGTGCCTGGAACATCCGCATTTGAGTCTTTTGGATTTGTCATGGGGATGACTCATTTTCTTCTTTCGCTTTCCGATCCCGAGAAAAGTGACATCGGGTTGTTCGGGAATCATGAAGTGCGCCGATCTCCTTCTCGGATGGGTCGATGATTGCGGGAGGGATGTTCTCTACTTCATTTGTTTTACCCCGGAAGTCTCAACCTCCCGTGGGCCTTCATTTCCTCCAGCAGTCTCTCTACCGCCGCAAGGCCTTGGTCCTCCCTTTCGACATTTGTTTGTCTTAGGGTCTTCTACAATGGCATCCATTGAGTCTCAACCCCATGGATTGCACTTTCATCGCCAGTGTTAACTCCCGGGTACATTCCTTCTCGTGCCTCGATCGCGCATCGCCGCGTCATTAGCCTTGAGCGGTTGGCACCTCGAGAGGCAGTCTCAATCGCCGAGCTTCGTTGATGGCAACTTCTGTTCTTCTTGTGATTGTAATTTCTCTTCTTCGCCTCCTTGCTTCTTTGTCGAAGTCATCTGCGGCAGATCCTCCGACCTTGCTGCGCGGTGGAGGGAGTTTCCCCCGGGCGCGCACCGAGTGACTTGGAGTGGGGTCACTCATCTCCAAACTCCCCATTGTTCCGATTGATTGCTCAGTAGTTGGGGCGGTGGTAGCACACCTTCAATAGGGGTTGGCTCGATTTGGGGTCCCCACTATCCGATTTCATCGCCATCTCCCTTATTGCCTTTTCTCGAGTGAGTTTGGGAAGTGGTAGAAGCAACAACATGCTATTTGAACCACTCCCATTGGATCGATTTCGGTGTGTTCGGAGGACTCTCCTGGTCCCTCCATTAGTCTTTGCTCGTGAAGGATTCTTGATTCGTGCAATGCTTGCTGCATTTGCAACTCTTACGGGCGTGACAGATTCTCTGGTTCCTCGTCACTTTCAGAGAAGACATCAAGGAGAGGATGTGTGTGTTACGTGGGTGCGGAGATAGGCGGATCTTGCCTTCTCTCGTGCTTCGGCTTCTTGACTTGCTTTTCTCTCTCCTTGTCCTTGTATATCCGCAAAATGTCTATGCGTTGTCTTCATCCAGCGGGAGCACAATAGTTAATCGAGGAAATTTAGCAGATTCTTCTTCTTCTATGAATTGGCCGTTGGAACTGTTCCTTGACTTGCTCGACTTCCATTTTCTCCACTCACGACGATTTTGGATGTCCGGGTAAGGTGGAGATAGGATCATAACATCACTATCTCTCGGGCTGGTTCTTCTTGTGCTTTGGTGTGTGAGCTACAATTGTGTCTTCGGGTTGCTTTCACGATCACCTTCAAAGATACTTGGTGTTTCATCAATTACATCCGGAGACTCTACTTCACCCGGTAGTCTCCGGTATATGTGCTAATGAGTAATCGACTCATTGGTTTCTCTGTTCGGGATCGCTTGTGTTTGTTTCGAGGAGCTGGTCGTCAGCTTGTCGCTTCTCCTCCTTTTGACGATCGGAGAAGGTATTTGGGAGTCCTTCTCGACCGCGCTGCAGGGGCGGGTGACATGGCTGGCGGGCGGTGATTTCTGCTGCGGGCGGGAGCATGTTTGGTTTTCTTTTTTGCAGGGGCGCGATCTTCTTCTTGGCATTTGCAGGGCGCTTTTTTCTTTTGGAGAGGAAGCATTTGTGTGTTTGGTGGTGATTCCCCCTCACCGGTGTCGGCTCTCTTGGCGTAAGCTCGCTTCCGAGCACGAGAGAGGTTAGCTCGAACATCCTCTTGTTAACATGGAAAGCCTTCCCATGTCTAAGAGGGACTCCTTTCACCTCCAATAGCCGGCCAATCACAGGCCATATCTAGGGATCCTCCAAATGACCCATCTTCTTTGAAGGACTTGTTCCCCACGCTCGCGCAGAGTCCTGTAGATAAATTCAGCCCGATTTATCTTCTTTTCCTCGATGATTGCAGCCATCACGATCGGCTTTGCCTTTTTGTGGTTGGTCAAAGCCGCCAAATTTGATGTCGATACATTTGGCAACTATGTCCAACAATTTGTGATAGTCCTCCTTCGGCCAGTCTCTTGTTTCTTTGTGTATATAATTTTATCAAAGACAATCGGACTTGGCTATCTCTTTCCATGCGTCAACCAAGTTGACATCGTTTTCTTTAATCTCGATTTGCTCCTTCTTTGGTAGTGAGCAATATTCACCAAATCTTGGCGGTGATAGTCATTGCTTCCGTGAGCAGATGACTTGATTCCTTCATCGTGAATCTCAATATTCACGTAGAATTGTGCGACCTCCTCCACATAGGTCATAGGATATTCAGCGTAGAAACGGTTTTAGTCGGTCGTTTCCGACTACCGGTGATTTTCTTCACCAGGGTGTCGTCGGACCCCGCTTCCCATTCGTCGAAATCCACCGTCGAACCGGTGTGGATTTGCTTTCCTAACTTGGTAAAGTCATAAGTTGGAGCCATTTCTCGAGTTATTTCAAGAAAAACTCGAGAAATTGATTTGAAGGTTGATAGGGTTTTAGAGTATTTGCCTTTGCCTTTTGAGAGAAAGAGATTGAGCAGTTTTTAGAAGTGTGAGAGAGAAACGGATGAAAAAGGTTTAAATATGGTTTATGAAAGGGCGTGAGGACGGTTTTTTGAATCGTGATCGAAATCAACGGCTTGGATTTCGCACGTGACGCTATTGAGCATTTCACGTATCGTATTTAATGCGGCAAAGCATTTATATCCAATCATAAGCTTAGTGTGCGGCTTTATGCGTACACATCATCATTATGCCGACGTGTTCCTTAAAACATTCCCGCTTAGTCAAAACGATGGCGTTTTTGTCACTTAGCTCATAAGTTATTCACTTATCTCTTAGCCGATTTAACTCTACTCCTCATGCGATTCTCTCTTAGTGACTCGGCTATCGGTGACTTGGTGTAGTTGTTTTTCGTCGATTGGTGATTTCTTGGTGATTTTTGTTTTCGGCTCTTTTTCACTCCTTTTCTGTTCTAATTCTCTTCTTTGATTCGTCAATGTCACTCACTCAATTAACCCCAACTCATGTTTGAGTTCTTCAAATCTTGACTCACATAATGGTTTTGTGAAGATGTCGGCTAGTTGTTTGTCGGTTGAGATATATTCCAAGATAATGTCCTTCTTTTCAACATGATCTCTTATGAAATGATATCGACATCAATATGTTTTGTTCTTGAGTGCAACACAGATTTTGAGTGATTGCAATGGCACTTGTGTTATCACACATGATTGGAATTTCTTTTTCTTCAACTTCATAGTCTCTCATTTCTTTGTCTCATCCATAGGACTTGGGCACAACAGTTTGCCATGGTATGTATTTCGCCTCAAATTTGTAGAGGTGGCTATTGAGTTTTGCTTCTTGCTAAACCAGGAAATTAGTCTGTTTCTAGCATTTGACATGTGCCTGAAGTACTCTTTCCTGTCCACTCTGCATCGGCAAAGATAGTCAGTCCGAATAGCCAATTAGCTTGAATCCACCTTCCTTTGGATACCATAGGCCTACTTCTTGGCTGCCTTTCAAGTATCTCAATATTCTCTTAGCTTTGTCATATGGCTCTCTTTTGGAGCAGATTGAAATCTTGCACATACACCTACATCAAAGGTGATGTCCGCCTGCTTCTTTGTGAGATAGAGCGTTGATCCAATAAGTGCTCAGTATCTTGTTTGATCTACTGTGCTTGCCATCGTGCATCCATGTCCATTTTGGTGATGTGTTCATTGGTATTTTTCTGAAGACTTCTCTTCCATACCAAACTTCTTCATTAAATCTCTGGTGTATTTTGTTTGACTTATGAAGGTTCCATCCTTTATTTGTTTCACTTGAAGTCCAAGGAAGAATGTCGACTTTCCCATCATGCTCATTTCAAATTTACTTTGCATGAGGTTTGAGAATTTTTCACATGACTCTTTGTTAGTGGATCCAAAAATGATGTCATCCACATATATTTGAACAAGCAAAGATACTCTTCTTGTCTTGAATTACGAAAAGTGTTCTATCTACTTTTCCTTTTGTGAATCCATTTTGATCGGGGAATTGTGACAGGTATCATACCATGCTCTTGGTGCCTGTTTCAATCCATACAAGGCTTTCTTGAGTTTGTATACCTTGTCTCCAAGAGTCTTCCGCTCAAATCCTCGGAGGTTGTTCAACATACACTTCTTCTTCCAATAAACCATTTAGGAATGCACTTTTTACATCCATTTGATATACAATGAAATTCTTGTGAGTTTGCATAGGCAAGAAACATCCTTATAGCTTCCAATCTTGCTACAGGGGCAAATGTTTCATCAAAATCTATCCATTCTTCTTGGCAATATCCTTTGGCCACTAGTCTTGCTTTGTTTCTTATCACGTAACCTTCCTCGTTCATCTTATTTCGAACACCCATTTGGTTCCAATGACATTTTGATGTATGGGTCTTTGCACTAGTTCCCATACTTTATTTCTCTCAAATTGATTGACTCTTCTTGCATGGCTTGAATCCAATGTGTGTCATCGATGCTTGTGACACATCTTTTGGCTCTATTGCGAGATGAAGCATGTGAACATTGCTTCTTGTTGAGTTCTGGATCTTGTCTTGACACCTTCTCTTATATTTCCAATGACAAGTTACGGTGGATGGTCTCTCGGCCATCTTACATCAAAGTTGGAGTGAGTTAGCTGGGTTGATCGACTTGCGTTTTGTGTTCTTTGTGGTCAGCTCTCTCGTAATCACTTAGCCGCAAATTTTCCATTGTTTTTGAGATTCACCATCTCATCTTCTTACGAATTGATAACTCGGCTTGACTTTAGCATAGGGACTCTTCGTATGGTTGGATGTTTAAACTTATCGGTGACTCTTCAATGTCTTCTCCATTTATGTTTGGCTCATCAAATACCACATGAATGGATTCTTCTGCGACCATAGTCCTTTTGTTGAGTATTCTCGTAGGCTTTGCTTTCGGTGAGTATCCTAAAAAGATACCTTCATCACTTTAGCATCAAAAGCCTTTAGATTGTCTTTGCCATTGTTGTGGATGAAGCATTTACATCCAAATATTTCGAAATATGCAACACTTGGTTTTCTTCCATCCGGATCTCATAGGGAGTCTTTGTCATTTGTTGTCTATTTATCATACATCCTGTTTTGAGTGTAGCAAGTTGTGTTGATTGCTTGCCCAAAATCTTTTTGGTAACTCGCTTCACCTAACATGGTCCTTCTTCGCTTCTTTGAGGGTTCTATTTTTCTTTCGCAACTCCATTCTGTTTGTGGAGTCCTTGCTGTGATAGTTCATGACCAATACCATTCTCAATACAATCTTGAGTTATTATTCCATTGACAAACTCAATTCCTCAATCCGATCTTATTTTGATAATGGTTTGACTCTTCTCGTTTTGAATCCTCTTCATCATTTGTGGCGTTTTTGTAGAGTTTCTTTCTTCTTACACATGAAAATTGTCCATGTATATCTTGAGTAGTCATCTACTACCACCAAGGTGTATTTCTTTCCACTTATGCTATTTGGTTCCCTTTGGGCCAAATAGATCCATATGAAGCGGGTGCAATATTCTTGTTGAGGATGGGCATGTCTTTTCTTTAAATGACGACTTGATTTGTTTTCCTTCTAACATGCGTCACATATACTCTCTTCTTGTATCATCGAGTCCGGAAGTCCTTCCACAAGATGACTTCTTGCAAGTTTGTTGATCGTTTTGAAATTGGATGACTCGACTTTTTGTGCCACAAACCAACTTGATTCAAATTGTGTCTTTCTTTGCAAGAGGCAGTCTTTGGGTGTTTGATTGACCAATCCACTACATGCATATTTTTCTGTCTACATCCTTGCAAAGCACCACTTCATTTGATTCAATATCTTTGATTTGACATATGCCCATGTTGAATCCAACATTGTAGCCCTTGTCACAAAGTTGGATGATGCTTAGTAAATTGAAGTTTAGTCCTTCAACATATGCAACATCGTGATTTCTAAACCATTCCTCTTGATGGATCCAATGCCTCTTATTTCACCAGGAGCTTCATTTCCTCCAAATATGACTTTTGCTCCTTTGACTTCCTTGAATTTTGACAGATTTCTCTTATTTCTGTCATATGTCCGGAACGACCACTATCCATGTACCAGGTTCCGCACTCATTTCCTTGAACCGCAATCAAGGAAATTAAGTTTTAGGTACCCATTCTTGCGGGTCTGAGGGGTTAGAATTATAAGATGATCCAACCAACCTATAGTCAAATGATTTGACTCTAAGAGGTTGCCATCTATCGATGCCATAATCATAATTAATCTCGCAAATTGCTTGGGGATTTTAGGTTCATACTGTTGTCTCTTTTGTCCGTATGCCTGCATATGTGTTTTAGCAATTGCCTTCCTTGGGTAGTTGTGGTGTTTTTGAGTGTAGTGTCTAGGTGCATATGTGTCTTTGATGAAAGCTCTTATACTTTTGGAATGGCCTTTTTGAGTTCAGGCCTTTGCCATCTCGGGCTTATATTCCATAAGTCTATCCGATAGTTCACATTATTCCAATCACTTGGCTTGGATATTTTCTACCATTCCCATCATATGTATTTCTTTTATGAGTTTTAAGGATTTTTGGTAGCTCTGTTTGAATCTCTTCTCATTTGTCCTTACAAAGACTCTCAATCGGCTATTTTCCTTTTCCTTTGTAACCAAGGCCGGTTTGCTTATTATTGTGCTTTGGAGCGAATGTGTGTGCAACATTTAGAGTTTTGGATCTTTCAGATTCTTCATGACTTGAAGATCCTTTTTCCAAAATTACTCTTGAGGTTTGACATAGCATAGAGGAATTGAATCTAAGCCCTGTCTTGTCTCCACATTCTTTTTGACTCATAATAAGATCATCCAATGATTTAGATGCCTTAGTGAATGAGGCAATAACATTCTTGAGGTCATTCTCCTCTTTTCTATATAAAGCAATTTCTCGCTACTAATTTAGCATTTTCACCTTTAAGCTTTTATTTTCAACATCTATTTGACTTAGAGTACTCGGTTCCTTGGTCACCGTGTGAGTTTTGACTTTTGAGTAGGTCGTGTTTTCCTCATTCAATAGTGTGTGTGAGGATTTAATGTGCTCAAAATCTTTCATCATTTTGCCTAATGAATCATAAAGATCGTAGGTGATGAAGTGTGTGTGTCACGGTCACTATCACTAGTGTCCGAGCTTGTTGAGTTAGATTGTACCTCATCTTCTTGATCTTGTTCTTTGGCCATCAAGCGGATCAAGGCTTCTTCTTGAGTCACTTGAGTAGTCACCTTCTTTGCTCTCGAGTCAGTCGTTGTCCCTCGACTTGGTTGTCTCGTGATCTCTGCGAGCCATCATTGCCCTTTTCTTTTCTGTCTTCTTTCTCTCAAGACCTTCCTTTCTTCTTCATCCATGTACTTGTTGACTACAAGATATGAGCGATCAATTGCATAGTGACCTGGTTGTCTGCCAGTTCAACATAGATATTCAACTTTTTGATCGACTCTTTCCATTCTTGAGTTGTCGACCCTTTGATATTCAACTTTTTGATGATCATTCTCTTGGTTGGCTGTCTTCCCTTGATTTAGAGGGAGTGAGTGTCTTCGGAAGATTAGCCCTTTCTCTCTTGTAGTTCTTATTGAAGAACTTGTTGAACCTTTTAACCATCGGGCTATTTCTTCCGGGTCAATGACTTCTTTGACCTCGACTCTCTTCCCATCTTTAAGAATTAGAGCAAAATTGTTTTGGGTACAAATTGTCTCTTCCTCGGTCTTTCCTTCTCACTCAAACTCGTAGGCTTTGAGGTCCGAGAATAACTCATGATTGGATGTCTTTGATAGGTCCATGGAGTGTCTCAATGCCATGACCTTCATTTCCCATTCAATGGAAGACTTTTTAGGATCTTCATACACATTTCTTTCATCGTGTATATTCTTTTCCAAGTGTAGACGGCTCATTTGTGATTTTCAAACCGAGCATCCAGTTGATCCAGGTTTTCTCCCGAGATCATTTTAAAGTTCTCAAATTTTTGTCTGACCACCGATAGTTTGTTTTCTTTGATTTGCTCCGAGCCTTCACAAATCAATGTCGGTTTGTCCCATTTCTTAGCCGTTTTGCAAGATTTCACTTTATTGAACATGGCTTTGTCAAGGTTTTGTAAAGGATGTCCTTGGCTACATTGTCCAGGTTGTATCTTTTTGTCATCATTTGTCCACTCGGTTCTTGGTTTTTCAACCATGATCGGTGCGGGAGCAAACATCTTCTTCTCCTTCACCGCAACTCTTCGTAGGTTTGTGTTCACCTTTAATATTTGCAGAGGCCCATCTTCTATCACTATCCACATCTCATCATGTAATCTTTGATAGATGAGCTCGCATACGAATTTTCCAATCATCAAATTCTTAAATAGTGAACATAGGAATGCGTGTTAGATTTGCTTCCATGATAATAACTTTTAATGATAGAAAAGAGTTTTGAAAGTTTAAGTACTAAAACAGGACTTTGAAAGGTTTGGAGATCTAGTTCAAGAACCAATGCGGAGGGTTCAATGAACCAACCGCTCCGATACCACTTGTAGGTCCCAAGGGGTGTAAGTGTAAGGTTTAGAAGGGGGTTGAATAAACCTTACCAAATTTTCGATTTAGTCCTTTTAAATCTATAGAGTTCTACACAATTTTGTGTCCTTGATGGACGTCGAATTAGTCACTCAGAGAGAGTTAATCTCTCCATGATTTCGGTGAGCCGTTGATGGAGTAACTCATTTGTTGGCTATAATTTGACTCAAACGTGGTTTTGTTTTCA
Source organism: Rehmannia glutinosa (assembly GCA_016081115.2). NCBI lineage: Eukaryota > Viridiplantae > Streptophyta > Magnoliopsida > Lamiales > Orobanchaceae > Rehmannia > Rehmannia glutinosa. The sequence continues at coordinate 67,140 of JABTTQ020003240.1, forward strand.
GTGGAAGACTTAACACCCTTATGTTTAATTAAGCAAGATTTTACTGACTTGATTTAGTACTTATAAATTATCAAATGGATAGCAAATTTATCATGAGATATAAGCGAGTTAAAAGTGCGGGAATTTAAATGCGAGAAATGTAAATGACACAATAAAATTTTTATAGAGGTTCGAAGATGGGGTAATTCTTCTACTCCTCTCTTCTCCAACTCCCGGAGGAATCCACTAGGTAATGATCGGTTTACAAAGTGGTAGCAGTCCGGATACAAGTCTTGATCACAACAGCCCCGACTTGATCCTTTGGGACTCGATCACCGAGACGCCTTGATCACTCACCAAGCTTCTCGTGCGACTCGGCCTTCTTCACGGGCATTTTGCCTTGCTACTCTACGACTCACTTGCTCAAGCACTTTGGATTTGATCACGAAGCCCTCCAAAAGCTTAAGACTTGGTTCGACCTTGAACCTTTCTACAATCCTTCCCGGAATGTAGACCCCTTGTTTTCAGTATTTTCCTCTTCAATCGATTGAAGTTCTCTTTCCTTCACGGGTAAGTGTTGGATTGATGTACTTGAAATGTAGGCTTGAGGATTGAGAATGTTTGATTTTGATAAGCTTGTATGTCTCACGTGTGTGTCATTCATCATTCTTCTCAAACAAACTCCTCGGCCTTTTATAGTGAACTTTCAAATATTTGCCCGTTGAAGAGATAGGCTCATTTTTGAAAGTCACTTTGCGATCGTTGGCTTGCGAGTTCTTGGAATTGCCATTTCCTCGTATGAATTGTTTTATCACCTTTTCGAGTTCGACACGGTGTAGTGCTTCCCATTGGTTCATTCCTTTTGCACGCTTCCGGATCGAAAGCACTCCAAGAAAGGTGGTATGGAGATATTACTTGTTTAAGTAAATCTCTTGATTTCTCGTGCAACGGTTCTTTACGATTATCTCGACTTGACCGCATTTCCTTGCTTTCCCCAGGTGACTTAGAGTCGACTTCCAATCATTGGATGACTCTTGTCACTTGACTTGAGACTTGGCTTCTCTTGAGTTGACTTGGTGATGTTCCACTCGGCTACATCTCACCGCTTCTTCATCGAGTTCTGTCGCTCTTCTTTGCCGTACTCACTTTGTCTCACAGAGTCTTCCTTCAGTCTTGATTGTCTTCTTGCATGTTGGGCGTAGGCGACTTAACTCGGCTTGGCCGGCTTTAATTGTTACAATACAATTTACAATAAGAATTGGGGAGCCAACTTTCTATTCTAAGTTTTACATGGCATTCATCAAAATCTAAACAATAAAATTCCTAACACCCTTCAACAACAGACTCAACCCCGACATCACCACCAATACTGCCACCTTCAAAAGCCTCTGATTTTTTTTCCAAACTGTCCGCCAGACAGGGGACTACTGATTCGCTCAGTCCTTTCCTAACAAACAGGGTCAATAACCTCCTTATAAAATGGCACAATGTGAGTTTTAACATGTTGATCATCCACTCCCATTGACTCCTTCTCAGACTTTGAAGTGGACGCTGACGACATTTTATTATCTTGCACCCCAACAACCTTGTTAGCTTCATCCAACCCATCACAAGCCTATAAAGCAAAAGTGAAAAACATTATAAATCAAAACAAACAAGCAACAAAGACAAAAAAATAATGAAACACAAGGTGGACAAAAAAAATAAGGTTACCTGGTGTTTCCCCTTAATGGCAGACAACTCAGAGAGAACAGTTTTGAACTGCTCTTCCAAGATTTTATTAACGGAGTTCTTGAAAACTTTCAACTCCTTAGCCAATTTATCCTGCTTCCGAACAACGCCATCCAACGTGTAGTTCAATCCCAACTCAGCATCCGACTCCTTCCTCTTCCGATTACCAATGACAAAGTCCCCATCAAAAAAAGTTCCAATATCCAACTGCAACCTCTCTTCATTTGATGGACAAATATTCATCAACTTCAACTAAAACAAAAGGAAAACAAACAAAAAAAAAAGGTTAGAAACAACACATAAACATATATGAAACAATTATGAAACAAAAGAGAAACAAAAAATAAAAAAGTAATGTATTACTTGTTCCGCATAACAGTTGAAAATCATCATATCGAGATCATCTGACCTTAAATTCTTATCTCTATCAGACAATGGACAACTCCAATTCAGAATACGAGGGATACTCTGCCCGATACGGTTGCAAATTTTATTGTTCACCTCTGAACAACATTCGTAGAACCATATCTGGAAAGCCAGAGGAAAGCCTTTAATTCTGTAAAATTTAGTGTGTTTAGCAGCAGGCTTCAAATCCTCGTCCTGAGACTGCTTCCTGTGGAGCACTTGTTCCCTTAGTTCTCTGATTGTAAGGTCAAATAAATCCCTTCCCCAGGGATATGTGTTAAAATCTTCACTATCAACTAAATCAAAAAATTCCATATTAACAGAAGTCCCAGTAGAAGAAAACAGAAAAAAATGCAAAAAATACAATAAAACCATCTTCAGGGCATCATCATCATTTCCTCCCACACTTGTAATCTAAAACACTCCTTAATTGACTGCCTAGTGAATTTCATTGAGCCAGAAAAATACTTTTGGAAGAACTCAGAAGTAATACCATCCCCACGAACAGAGGGCCTTTTCCCAACACACTTCAGCCCCGTGACCAGGGCAAACTCCCCAATACCAAATCTGAAAATTTTACCACAAACAGACACTGGTATCTCATCCTTCCGCCAATGAACAACCTGTCTCTTCAACAACGAATGCACAAGTTGATTTTGGAAATCAACTTCATGCATACCTAGAAAATAACCGAAACAAGTACGTCTAAACGCATTCAACTGCGGCTGGGATAACTTGTCCTTCAAATTTTTAACCACTTCAAAAGAAAACCCAGTGTTTATCCTAGCAGTGTACCAATCTTCCGGATCAATCATATACTCATAACCCTAGAAACAAGAAAGAAACAACAAGAAAACAACAAATAAACAACACATCTTGTACAAAAAAAATTGAAAAGTTAAAAAAACAACATATCAACAACATAGAAACATACCAGAAACAACACAGAAGCAAAAACAAAACAAAAATCATAGAACACTAAAATAAAAAAAATAGATCCAGTAAATAAAAATGAAAACAATATAACTCAGCAACGTCCAGTCCTCTAAAACCAACAACCTTTTTTAGGAGATTTTGCCTTCACAACTTGTTTTCCAACATCATCGTCATGTTTCATCTTCCTCTTTTTAGACGATAAAGGAACTAGGGCTTCAGATTTCAAATTGCTTCTCAAAACTCTTGAACTAGCCTCAACATTCTTCTCCATTTCCAGTTGTAGTGTTTAGTATGAGTTTTGCATGTATTTTGGGCATGATTTTGGCTATAATGAGTTGATAAACATGCATTACCTTAGTAATATGGGTCGTGTTTTCAATATGTGGAAAAGATATTATGCTTTGCTCGTTTTGTATGAAAATCACTATTTTTGTAGCACTTTTGTGGCAATTGGGAGAATTGCAGCTATTAGAACCCTTGTGAATTGTGAAAATATATGTGGAACAATGAGTACACGAAGTAAGGAGTTGATACGAGAAAAATCGGCTGAATCGGAGCAGAAAATAACCACACGGGCAGCCCGTGCGTGTAAGCACGGGCCGTGCGTGGCATGGCACACGAGCAGCTCGTGTGTAAGCGCACAGGTCGTGCGTCTGTGCGGGAAAGTCAGAATTATGCAATTTTTGACTTAGGTTTGGCCCAACGGGAGTATAAATAGAGACGAGGCGGTCCTAAATGAGGACACATTTATTTTTGCCCTAGAAAGCAGAGAAAAGAGCAACCTTCTACCGGAGGATTCGAGAGATTGATCGAGGTTGCAGCCACACACTTGAGGATTGAAGATTGATCGAGAGATCATCAATATCCCTAAGTTTGCTTATTCCATTGTATCTTTTACTTTCATATAGTTAGATATGAACATGAACGATTTGTCTATGAATTGTTTGTTTACCATGTTCGGCTAAACACCTTGTAATTCCTGGGTTTGGGATTGAGTTAATGGATACTTTTGTTTGATGTTTAATTGAAATTGATGTTATTATTTCAAACCATATTTTACTCTGTTTTATTTATTATTTTATCAAATGGCCATTGGTTTAACTTGTTTGATGTATTGATTCATAATTCGAGAGATGAGTTTCAATACTAGATCTTGAGTACTTGACATGAATATTTTGCATTATTGAGAAGTCTGTGAATATTTGTGAGGATAAATGATCTTTTATGCTTTTGTCAGTTATATATCTTATGTTGAGTAGAGATGCTAACATATATATTTTAATCAACGTTTTATTATGTCTCATGAGAGAGGGTAAAATACTTTTTTGATCGTCCTTAATTTAGGGAAAACTAATAATAACTTTGGTTTTGATTATTCGAATAACAAGAGGGAGATTAACTGAAACCATAACCATAGAATCCATTCATTCTCTTGATCTTTCAATCGAACTCTTACTTTGTCTTTTATGATAAAATCTTGTTTTAGTTTACAAACCAACCATCAACTTTCGATCGTCTGAATAAAAACAATTATATTACAATCTCAATCCTTAGTGCATAAATTTATTAGTCTCTGTGGGATCGACCTTGGTAACCCTATCTATTAACTGCACCGTTCACTTGCGGTGAAGCTGAAAATAAGGCGAACAAGTTTTTGGCGCCGTTGTCGGGGACTAATTAAAATTGTAGTACTAATATTGCGTTAAGTAGAATTACTTTTAATTTAGACATTTTTTCTTTCTTTTTATTTTATTTAATTCCACTCCTACATTGTATGATTTGTTTCTTTGAGTTGGTTCAGGTAGTGCATGAACACCCGCTCTGATGGAGGAAGCCAACTATTTCAATAACTGGAATTTCTACAATTACTGGAATAATCCTACTCCTACGTATTATCATCCGGATTTGAGGAATCACGAAAAAATTTCACATGCTGACACGAAAAATGTGATTCAACCACCATCAAGCTTCAACGTAACAAATGGATTTATTAATGCAGAAGCAAAGCCATCCATGGAGGACGTTCTTGCTTCGGTTTGAGTCAGGCGAGTTCGTTTATGAGTGAAACAAGGAACCGATTCTATGAATATGAAGCTAAGCAGGACAAAATTGAGGCACATGTCACACAATTGGCTAGCACACTGGGCACACAAATGAAAAATCTTGGAACCCAGATTGGCCAATTAGCCGCGATAGTTGTTGGACAACATCAAAAGGGCAAGTTTCTGAGCAACACTGTAGTCAATCCGAAGGAACAATGTAATGCCATTCATTTGAGGAGTGGTACAGAGTACGAGGGACCAAAAATTCTGGAAAAGTAAGAAAGTTCGGAACCACGAACGGACCGTGCGTTTATGCACGATCAGCCCATGCGTGGTGCCGTAGAAGAGCAAAAGCAGGACGATACACACATGGGCCGTGCATGTACGCATGAGCAGCCCTTTCGTGACCCGGATCAGTACGTTCCAACACCAGGACTCAAATCCTTGCCTGGAAACCCCAAATATGCATTACTAGGTGAAAACAATGCAAATATGGCACTTGATCGAGACTCGAAGCAGTCAATAGATACATTTAAAGGGGGTACTAGTTTATGCGAGTTGATATGTCGTGGAGAAATGCAGGAGGATGCTACAGAAATCACTCATCAGACGACCACAATGTTGGATAGACATTAGGGTCACTACCTACCACCGCCTTCTCAGTAAGTTCGGTTGTCTCCACACTTTTTTTTGCATTGAAATTCTATCTTTCCATACGTGCGATATAATTCCATTAAAGTTTGGGGGGAGAGTTAGAATATTTTGATATGAGGAGTGTGGAGAAAAAAAAAACAAGAAGAATGTTTTTTTGCATTCATATAGTTGCATGTAGAGCATTTAGGTTTCATTGCATTAGAAGCACGATTACAGTTTAGCATGTTTATTGCTTTAATAGGTCTTTAGGGAGTGAGTAAACTATTTTTGTAATGTGTGTTGCGACTTGAGAGATTATTTGGAAAATATTTTGGGCTGGTTTAAATTGGGTGTTGAGTGCGAATTGATCACGATGAGAATAGATGATATGGAGCATGTGGATATTGAAAACATGCATTTTATGCTTTGATTTACGAAGTTGCAAGCCTGTGAGCTTCGAGCCTTTACTGCTTTCATATCATGCAGTCTTGTTTGTTGATTTGAGTGTGTCATTCATGTTGATTAGAATTCTAGATTTTGCTCTGGCATCTCTGTCAAGGCCACATGTTGTATGGGATTTGTGAAAATGATTTAAGGCCATTTTTGTTAAGCCTTTCAAGCCTTCTGCCCACGTAATGATATTGAATTCCCTAGTTAGCCAATTTGAGCCTGTTGCCTAATTTTTGATAGCCACATTTTGAGCCTTAACTTGATATATCTGTTACCCTACACTTGAGCGTATAACATTGAGTAAGGGGATTGAATGAGGTTGAATGAGATGAAATCAAGAGTTTAGATAATTGTGCAAGTGTTGGTTGATAGGAATAAAAGAAGGAAGAAAATGAGGAAAAGAAAGATGAATACTCATGAATGAATCGAAAAAAAAGAAAAAAAAATAGACTTTATAAATGAGTTTGCTTTGAATGAACTTGTAGGCTGGGATTTGTGATGTGAGGTGAAAGAAAGTGGAGTCTATAAAATAAAAAAAAGGAAAAAGAAAATACGAAAAGTTGATAAGAACGAGAGCTGATTGGAGTAGCATATTGGGTTTAAATGAGGATGATTGATTGAATGAAAGATGTGCTTACCAGTGTATACGCTCGAGTTCGAGTCACTTTATCCATATTTCCCTACCCTAACCAAAGAACCTTCATTACAACCAAAAGAAAAAGTCTTTTTTGATTCATGAATTGCATACATTCTAGTGGCGGAGATGTGAGACGATTTGCAAGCTTATGGTAATTCTTCAACATTGATTTGATTTGAGCGTAAACACATCCCTTATACACTTGAGAGAAGAGCATACAATTGATCAGTGAGTGTCATGATTCAAAGCATTTGCCATGGTTTTAATTAACATGCATTATATGTTAGATGTTCGAGGCTTGGTTGATTTATTGCTTGACGCCTATGGATAAACAACATGAGTTTTGATGTGTTGTTCTTGATTGCTTTTCATTCCTCCCACTTATGTTTTGTCTTGTTTATAAAGTGTTGACCGGGACGGTCAACGGTTTAAGTTTGGGGGTTTGTTTAGTGTGAGTTTTGCATGTATTTTGGGCATGATTTTGGCTATAATGAGTTGATAAACATGCATTACCTTAGTAATATAGGTCGTGTTCTCAATATGTGGAAAATATATTATGCTTTGCTTGTTTTGCAGGAAAATCACTATTTTTGTAGCACTTTTGTGGTAATTGGGAGCATTGCAGCTATTAGAACCCTTGTGAATCGTGAAAATATATATGGAACAATGAGTACACGAAGTAAGGGGTTGATACGAGAAAAATCGGCTGAATCGGAGCAGAAAATGACCATACACGGGCAACCCGTACGTGTAAGCACAGGCCGTGCGTGGGTCGCGAGTGGTATGAAAATTTGATATTTAGTTCGGCATGGCACATGGGCAGCCCATGCATAAGTGCACGGGCCGTGTGTCTGTGCAGGAAAGTCAGAATTATGTGATTTTTGACTTAGGTTTGGCCCAATGGGAGTATAAATAGAGACGAGATGGCCCCAAACAAGGACACACTGATTTTTGCCCTAGAAAGCAGAGAAAGAGCAACCTTCTACTGGAGGATTCGAGAGATTGATCGAGGTCGCAACCGCTTGAGGATTGAAGATTAATCGAGAGATCATCAATATCCCTAAGTTTGCTTATTCCATTGTATCTTTTACTTTCATCTAGTTAGATATGAACATGAACGATTTGTCGATGAATTGTTTGTTTACCATGTCCGGCTAAACACCTTGTGATTTCGGGGTTTGGGATTAGGTTAATGGATACTTTTGTTTGATGTTTAATTGAAATTGAAATTATTATTTCAAACCCTATTCGAGTACTCTATTTTATTTCGTGTTTTATCAAATGGTCATTGGTTTAACATTTTTGATGTATTGATTCATAATTCGAGAGATGAGTTTCAATACTAGATCTTGAGTACTTGAGATGAATATTTTGCATGATTGAGAAGTTTGTGAATATTTGTGAGAATAAATGATATTTTATGCTTTTGGGAGTTATCTATCTTATGTTGAGTAGACATGCTAACATAGATATTTTAATCATCGTTTTTATTGTATCCCGAGAGAGAGGGTAAAATACTTTTGTGACCGTCTTATAGGGAAGACTAATAATAACTTTGGTTTTGATTATTCAGATAACAAGAGGGAGATTAACTGAAACCATAACCCTGGAATTCATTTATTCTCCTGATCTTTCAATCGAACTATTACTTTGTCTTTTTATGATAAAATCTTGTTTTAGTTTACAAACCAACCATCAACTTTCGATCATCTGAATAAAAATAATTATATTACAATCTCAATACTTAGTGCATAAATTTATTAGTCTTTGTGGGATCGACCTTGCTAACCTTATCTATTAACTGCACCGTTCACTTACGGTGAAGCTAAAAATAAGGTGAACAAGTAGAAAGGGTTTCTTCGAAGCCATGATATAAATACGAAACCAAAAACGACGAAAAAAAAACAATTTCAAATGCAGCAGTTTCCACAGACGGTTTTGCGAGAGGATCACGGAGAAGTTAACGGAGTAGTTGCCAGAATCATACACCAAGCTGGGCAAAAATGGCGGACATGCAAGGCGGGAACCGAGACGTCGAGAGAGATAGAGAGAGAGATGATAGATTATACACGAAAGGACTGAGAGCGTATTTTTGGGGAAAAAGTAAAAAAAGAGCGTAAAACATTAATGAAAAACATATAAATGGGATGAGTTAGTATTTTGGGAAACCGATCAAAAATAAGGGTATTTTGTGTAATTTTCCCAAAATTATATACTTTGGCCTGACCCAAAGGACCTGAAGCCCTAACAGTCCAATAAAAAATACGCATATTGGTCTGGGCCACAAGAAATACGGTTCGAGTGAAATGTCAGACCAACACAATTTTATGACTTGGCCCATTGAGCTCGGGTTGGCCCGGCCCAACCCATTGCCAACTCTAATTTAAACCCGTAACTTCCAATCCTTCCATCAGTTTGTGTCTCCAAATGGTGGGAAGTGTCAAATATGGCCGGGTGACCCGGTTTCATATCAGTTTGGGCCTTTGACCATTCAAACCTAATAAAAAAAAGAAAAAATACTTAATTTTACAAACCCTCCTTCTCAATACGACAATACCCTTTTCTATTTCTCCAAAAAATGGATTGTTTTCTTCCACTATTTCAAACTTCAAAAGCTCTTGTTAGAAACGGCTAGAAGACGATCGGAAATTGGGTAGCAAGTCGACATTCATCATCAACAATTGATATTGCTTCGAGTTTCTTTTGTTTATTTCATGGAGTTCTCTGTAAAACTGAATTCAGGTATGGATATGGATTTTTTTGGGTTTTCTTTAATCATATTTTTTTGTAATTAATCTTGTTAGTTAACCTAAATGGTTAAAGATTTGTGAATATTCTTTGCTGCAAGTAGATGTAGAAAATGCAGTGATTTTTTTTGGTTGATTGAGAAAGAGGGTTTGTAAAAGTAAGTATTTTTTCTTTTTTTTATTGGGTTTAAAGATTTGTGAATATTGTTTGCTGCAACTAGATGTAGAAAATGCAGTGATTTGTTAATTTTTGGTTGATTGTGATTGGGAAAAAGCTAAAAAACATAGACATTTAAAGGTGAAATTCTTAAGTGTGGTATTTTCTTGTTGTTTCTTTGTGATATATTTTATGACTTGTGCCGCCTTGACCGCATTTTTCTTCATTTGGGGATGGATATATTTTATCCGAAATTGCTTGTCCAATTTTTAGATTTGCTCTAAGCGATCGGAAAAGCGTGATATTATCCATGGTTTTTTATTTAAATTTACTTTTCAATTTGGATTAATTACGACAGAGTTTGATCGAAAATATTAATAGATTGTTACACTAAACTATGTTACTTTTTGGCTTCTGATTATCACATTGATTATTATTTATTGTTGTGTGCAACTGGTGATGTTGTTTACAGTTGTGTTGTTTTCACATTTTATAAGCATATTACATAGAACATTTTTAGCAGTACACTAAAAATTGTGCAGGTAATTTGTGCACCTCTGTGGAATTTGGTTATATAAAATCTTACAAAATGTTTTCATTTTTCATATTAATGCGATATTGTTTCCCCATGTTTATGACTGGATAATTTCATATGTAATTGCAGAATGACATATGCTATTGATCCTGAGTTTTGGTGTGATGCAAGAGTATCAGTTCGATGTAACTTTAAAAGTTTTGGGAAAGTATATAATATATTAACTGTGAATATAAAGAGAGGTTGTTAAGTTCCTGTTTAGCAAATTTTCATTATATGAATAAAAAAATTAAATTCTTGGGCAAACTACTGAATTCTTTAATGCTTCGGAGGATCACCAATAAAGGCGTAGTTGGGATAGTAGATGATGATGAGATTTGGTTCTCTTTTGGTGGTTCATCCAAAGCTTGCTTCTCATTGAGAGAGTTCACTCTTATTACTGGATTGAAACCCGGGAATGAGGAGGAGTATAGGGACAATTTTTCCGGTGAGAATATGTTAGAAAGAAAATATTTTAATGCACGTAAAATTGCGCCAGTAGAAGAATTAGAATCGACAATTTTGGAGAGGGTAGAGGACGAAGAAGATAAATACAAGTTGGGATTAGTACTCATTTATGAGAGTATCTTGAGAGCGAAAGAGAAAGCTACATCGATTGAAATGGACGTTTTAGATTTAGTTGACAATCTTGAGCTGTTCAACTCATATCCTTGGGGCTGGAAATGTTTTGATCACACAAAAGTTGGGTTCGTGAGAAAGTTTAAGAGTCTTCCCGCCGAAACATACACTTTATATGGATTTCCATCGGCTATACAGGTAAAAATAAATTGTTGAACTTATTATTTCGCTAGTTGATATATTTTCTCAAGTTGATTAGTAACTTGCTACTTATATTGTTTATTTTTTCAAGGTATGGGCATATGAGTCTATTCTGAGTATCGCCAACTTATTTCAAGCATCTATGACCAAGGACAAAATTCCAAGGATGCGGAAATGGAAATCAAGCTTGACACTTGGGCAAAATTATATTTCTAATATCTTGGATTCGCCAAATGTGAGTACTCTAATTGTTTCAAAAAATTAAAATCAGTTTTTTAATTTCGAATAAAGTCGTTTATAGTCGAATTGGGTTGTTTTTCGTTAAAATAGCCATAAAAAGGTTTATAAATGACTTTAGTCGAAATTAAACGACCATAGTCGTTTATTCATGATAGAAGTTATATTTTATTTGGATTTTGAAATTATTTCATTTAAAAATCATCAGGTTAAAGTGTATGCACATTTGACTCCTTCACCCGAGGAGAAATTATTGGAATATATACAGTTTTTTGGTGATGACGCCTCTGAGAACACCCAACCAAACTAGGGAGAGAGGGTGTCATCTCAGGATGTTTTGGGTGACACATCAAGATCATGCCAACCAAATGAAGTAAGCATATTTAAAATTTTGTATTGCACTTTTAAATTCGTTAATGTAATATAGTTACTTGAGTTATGATTTATGTTTTATTTTATAGGATGTGCGCCAACCCCTTCCGACGTCTTCCACTCATCGTCGACCTACTGCTCCTATCACAGGAAAACATATTTTAGATGCCATTTTGGCATTGACCGAGAAAGTCAATGCATTAGATCGAAAAGTGGAGAGCATCTTACAGATGAGGCATCAAGCCCCTTCTCCTCATATGCATAACGATGATGCGCATCAATATTTTTTTCTCCATCTATGCATAACGAGGATGTGCATCAAAATTTTTCTCCTCTGCCTATGCATAACGAGAATGTGCATCGAACTCTTTCTCCTCCACCTATGCATGATGAGGAAATTGATATGACAGTTGATCGGGTAGTTGATGTAGCATCAAATGTGACTAATGAGAAGGTTTCAAAAAAAGTGGTTGAAGTATTGGTGGGGGATGTGGATAAGAGGGTGGGTGCTGAAGAGGAGGGTGAGCATGAACAACAAAATACTGATGTTGTGCAGATACAAAAGAAAACTAGGACTATAAGAAAGACGTATAAAAGAGGATCAAAGACACAAAACATTGAAGATGCTCCCATAGAGGCAAGTAAAAGAGTTAGAATGCCTTCACAGTTCGTATCATCTCCATATACGAACGAATTGAAGCCAAGAAAGTTTATGGACAACTCGATTCCTATCCTAATTCAAAAGGTTGACGCAACCAAGTTAAAAGAGTTCAACAAATGGTACACAAAATTGGGTGAAAGGTAAATATTTATAGTTTTGTCCAAGTGCTTTTGTTCAATCTAGTTAAATACATACATTATCTGTGCATACGACTAGAGTCGTTTACATGCGATCAGAATCGTTTATTTAGGTATGAATTAATATTTAATTGTTTATCTGAGAATTTATTCGTTTACTTGATTGCAATAGTGTTGAGTCGGTGATGAAAATTGTATGACTATAAAAGAGCCCAAAAAATGGTTTGGAGATATTTTAACCTCTGGTTCATGGCTTGAGAATCTACAAGTTGATTTTGCAATGAAGCTGTTATGATTGAGGCAAAACAAGTACCCAATGTCATTTGGCCGTTATAAAAGAGCTATACTCGACTCCATGTTCCATCAGATGTGTGGGTTTGGAGACACACTCTTCTCAGTGGATACATCAACAGAACATTGCCTACGAAAGGCAGGGGCTGGAAGGACATCACTCGTATTTATTATCCTGTCAAAATCTATGATAAATGTCTATGATCCGGACAAGGGTTGCATCAAGGAGGAAAAACTTCAAATTGTATTGAAAAAGGATGCCACACTAATCCCCAAGTTGGTAAAGACTATTGGGGTTGATGTACAAGATACAAATCAATAGTTGATGTCTACTACAGTCGCTTACACTCGACCTTGGTCGTTTGGTGTATATTTCATATATAAATTCTTATTTTAATCACTTTTAATACATATTCAAGTGTAGTTGAACATATTTATTTCTCAAATTCACCATTTAATCATATTCATAACATTTTCATAGGTATTATTGTTTGTGATTGCAATACGTTTACATTACCAGTGTGTTTGTGAACATTGAAACCAAATGTGACATGTCTTGAGATATGTTTTAAAGATTCAAATGAGGTATGATTAGATAGTTACAAAAGCACTTCTAACATCATTATATAGTCTTTTAACATTGTTGATGTGAATTCAACTAGTTAAATACAAGATTAAAGTGCAAAAAATTCAAAAAATGACTTTCGTCGAGGGAAACCGACTAAAGTCAAGTCCCTATACGCCTGCAGTCGCTTACACTCGACCTTAGTCGAAATAGACATCGACTGTAGTCGTTTTCACTCAACCTTGGTCGTTTGGTGTATATTTCATCTATAAATTCTTATTTTAATCACTTTTAATACATATTTCATCTGCATAATCAAATTCATAATATTTTCACAAGGTAATATTGACCAAAGTCGTTTTATAGACGAGTCCCTATACGACTGCAGTCATTTACAAACATCATTAGCCGAATTCGACCAAAGTCGTTTTATAGCAACCATAGTCATGAATATTCATGGACACTAACAATATTAATGCACAAATTACAATATTGCATGTGAAATCACATGTTCAAGTAAATACTGACTAAATTTATCATTGTCTGTCAACCAATGGTCTTTGATCTCGACATGTAAGTCAGTTGTGCCCGGATGCCCCACACCTACTGCATTTGATTCTCTTAACAAACTCCCCAGTTGAAGGTATTCTCGTTGTTTTACGACGATCAGTCTGTGGTCGGACAAGAGGTGGTAATACATTTATATTCTTAATATTCTCAGGAACATCCCATTCTGTTTCATTAGTTGCAGCATTATACTATATGCATATGATGCTTTCCAAAAGTCAACAATATAGTAATGAGAACATAAGTCATATGCTGAAAATTGTCTTTGTTTGGCTGCTGCTATTGCATGCTCGCATGGAAAGTGATTCAATTGAAACTTTCTACATGTGCAAGTATTTTCAGCAAAATTAACAATATGGTTCGTGGTCCCGCCACTTACTGTATACATCAACTGATCAAATGGTTGAGTTGTAAATCTCTTCGCCATATCATATTGTTTGCGCATTTTTTGTTCCATTGCAGGGGTTAAACGACTTGTACAATTGTGTGCATTTTCACGTCTCTCAAAGAACCATTTTTGTAGCTTATTACCTATACTCTCAATTAACGGGAGAATTGGACCTTGTCTCTCCTTCTGGAACAAGAAATTGAGCGACTCCGTATTGTTTGATGTCATAATATTATAATGGTTCTCCTGAAAGTGTGACCTTGCCCATGACTGAAAATCTGTACCATTAAGATACCTTCAACTTATCTCATCGGTACTTCTAATCTGATCCATGAAGATTCCAAATTCTTCAACAGTATAAGCCTCAGTTGCTTTCATAAAAAGTGAGGCAATATTGGTATTTCGAGTCACAGTCCTCAAGTTTCCTTTTATGTGATTTATGAAATGACCATGCCGAGCATTCTGATAGACATCTCGCACTGCATTGATGAGACTTATATGGCGGTCAGATATAACAACAAGATCTTCCCTATCACTTGTTATTTCTTTCAATTTTGAAAAAAACCAATGCCATGAAGCATCATTCTCAGAATCAACAATGCCCCCATGTAAGAGGATATATCTGCATATTTGCATCCTGACATGTAATAACAATCAACGTACCTCTATACTTCGCAGTCAAGAATGTGCCATCTACAATAACAACTGGTCAAATTGACGAGTGAAATCCATGAATGCAAGGCCCAAATGCCAAAAGAAAGTACTTGAAACGGTTGTCGTCATCAATCTCTAAATAATACACAGTATTAGTATTAGCAATGGCTAAGTTGTGGGCATATGCGGGCAAATTGGCATAACTATCCTCAGGGGAACCTCGTAGGAGTTCCAGAGCAACTTCTCTACACCTCCTTGCCTTTTGATAACTTATGTGTATACCGAAATCAGATGAACGTCGCTCATGAGATTTGCTGCTCTATACGTAGTGTAGGGATTCTTCAACTTATTCATGATATGTTTTCCAATGAACCCCTTTTTGCTTGCCTATGATCATTGCGAGTCATACTTATAGAGCAAGTATGTTCATGCATATATTTTTGAATCTCAAAAAACTCACTCTCATGGAATTTTATTGCACGCAAACGCCATTTGCAGTTCTTGTCAACGCATACAACTGTGTATACCTCATTATTCGATTTTTTTAACCTTGAATTCAAAATTATGCTTCAGTGCGAGAAAGTGTATGGCTTCCTGAAGTTCTTTTTTGGTACTAAATACTCGGCCCGGCTGCAAATCACCATCAGCTACCACATACGATGTACTGCTAACCGAAGAAGTAATAAGATGCTCACTCGTGAATGCATTTTCTTCTCTATAGCGTTGTGCACTCGGCTCTTTAGCTGTAGCATCATTACCTGCGTCGGTTTCTCGAATAATCGCAACTCATTCCAATTAACAAGTTGGTTGTTATCATTTTTTCTTGTTGCATGTCGAAACTTGACTAGATTGTCCCCTATTGGTTGTTGGTAATTGTTTGATTCATAATCATTTGCTTGCCCAACTGGATCCTTTCTCACAAGTGTTACATAAATTGGAGAAAGCTGGCCTTATGTATTAACACCTAAAAACCACTTCAAACGTCTATCACAATTAATATGAACTGGAGCTTTATCACAGCCCGCCGGGGCAAGAAATCTCATCTCAATATCATGCAAGGATGAATCAACATTGCAAAGGTTCTGAAATTGAGAATATAATTCTTCATATGACATATCTGTAGTGACTGGAAGACCTTCTACCCCACCACTCTCATTATTGTTGCTCTTCCACACCCATTTGTCATCTTCGTTGACAAGCTCGCCAAAATAAAATACAGTTACCCAAGAAGGCGAAGTCATATCTGCAATTCAAATCAAAGAAAGAAATTAAGAATACAGTCGTATCAATAAACAACACAATTCAACATGTAAAAAAAAAAAATCAAAAAAAGACCACAATTAAACACATAACATCTCAAAGAACACACTTAAACACATAAAATCAACAAACAATACAATTCAACAAATAAAATAAAAATGACCCAAGTTCGAATAAATTCGTTTATTGTCAAAACGACCAAAGAACGATGCTTATTTGTAGTCGTTTATTGGAGAAATTTTATTAAGCAATTATGTGTTTGGTTTTTCTTTGTAGTGAAATCAAAGTACCACTTCAACACATAAAATCAACAAACAATACAATTCAACAAATAAAAAAAATGACCCAAGTTCGACTAAAGTCGTTTATTGTCGAAACGACCAAATTCGATCGAACGATCGTAGTCGTTTATCGCGAATTTTTTTTCCAGCAACTCTGAGTTCAACTTTTCTTCATAGGGGAAAACCAAAATATCTAACCAATATGGTAATGTGTAACAAATAAATGTTTCTTACCTCCAAATATCAACAATATTCTTTGGGGGATACTTTGGGAGAAATCCAGAAACCTAGCAACACCTTAGCTTGAAGAAGAAGAATAAGGGGGAAAACCTTAAATGGCCTTTTTAGAGGGTCAAAGAACAATTATAGCCTTACTTACATGAGATATACTTTTATGACCCTTTTAATACAAAAACTCTTATATACCCTTATGACACAAAGCTGCAGAATAAATTTTCTACAATAAATGACTATAGTCGTTTACTAGTCGAATTTGGTCGTTTTAAAATAAACTACTTTTTTTGAATTTGGGTTTGCATTTTAATTTTATTTGCTATTGTATCGTTTATTGATTTTCGCAAGCTTGTTAACAAAGATGGCAAATGTGTATGAAAGAGCGAAGATATTGACAATGGCGGGGTAAAAGATCTTCTAATTATTACCGATATGTCATAAGAAGAACTATATTCTCAATTTCAAAATATTTGCAATGTTGATTCCTCGTTGTATGATATTGAGATAAGAATTCACATACATTATTGTAATTTGTGTATTATTTTGTTGAATGTTCATTAGCCAAAATGCATTAACATTGTCGCTGTTCAGGACTATATGACTATGGTCGAATTCGGCTAATGATGTTTGTAAATGACTAAAATCCATCTCAATAATTTTTAAAGGTTATATAATGATGGTAGAAGTATTTTTGTAACTATCTAACCACACCTCATTAGAACCTTCTAAACATATATCAATGCATATCATATGTGGTTCAATGTTCAAACATATTAGTAAATGTAAACATATGTTACAATCACAAACACTATTACCTTATGAATATGTTATACATTTGATTAAATGGTGGAATTAGGAAATAAATATGTTCAACTACACTTGAATATATAATAGACTTGTTTGAAATAAGGATTCATAGGTGAAATATACACCAAATGACTAAGGTCGAGTGAAAACGATTATGGTCGATATCCATTTCGACCAAGGTCGAGTGTAAGCGACTGCAATCATTTAAGAACTCGACTTTAGTCGTTTTTCCTCGACCAAAGTTGTTTTTAGACTTTTTGTACTCTAATCTTGTACACAACTAATAAAATACATCTCAACAATGTTAAAATGTTATGTAATGATATTATAAGTGTTTTTGTAATTATCTACCCACATCTCATTAGATCCTTCAAATATGTATCAAGACATATTACATTTGGTTTCAATGTTCAACTATATTAGTAAATGTAAACACATATTACAATCACAAACATTATTACCTTATAATTATGCTATGATATTAAATGGTGAAATTGAGAAGTAGATATATTCAACCATACTTGAATAAGTATTAAACTTGTTTCAAATATTGATTGACAGATGAAATATGCACCAAATGACCAATGTCGAGTGAAAACGACTACGATCGATATCCATTTCGACCAAGGCCGAGTGTAAGTGACTGCGATCGATATCCATTTCGACCAAAGTCGAGTGTAAGCGACTACAATCATTTAAGAACTAGACCTTAGTCGTTTTCCCTCGACCAAAGTGGTTTTAAACTTTTTGTACTTTAATTTTTTTAATATTATTTTTTCTAATTATAACTTCTTAAGTGGCATTACATGTGATAAGTATTTGAAGAAAAATAATATTATACTATATTAGTAAATTGTTTAATGAACCAAATAATAATAGTAATAATAATAATAAATAAATATAAATAATTTTGCTTATGGGGCTTAATGGGTCGTGCCTAAGCTATTGGGTTTTTATCGTATCGTCTTCGGGATACCATTTCTAGCTCGTTAAGCTTATCGGGCCGTGTCTGGGTTAGTTTAAGTTTTTATTAAATAGAAAATATTTTTTGAAAAAAAAATAAATAACTAAATTTTCTCAAAAGAAGGATTCACAAAAATAGATAAATTATAATTATTTTTGTGACTATCTAGCCACACAAGAGATTATTCGCGCCAATAAAGATTCAAGCTATCATTCAACACACTGCTAAATAATAAACGACCCAAGTCGAATATATTCGACCAGAGTTGAACCATAAATGATTCTGTTGTTTACATTCAATTGCAGTCGAACTCAACAAGAGTCGAACATAAACAACAAATGTCAAAAATATATGACGAGTCTTTACATTACACGCGACCAAAATCGTTTAGTTTCGACTCTAGTTGTATTGTGCCAGATAGATTGAATTAAGAAATAGGTGCAAAGAAAAAATAAGAGAAAGAAATTAAGAAGATAGAAAGAGAGAAAAAGACATGAAAAAGAAAGGGTAAAATAGGTTTTTCTTATATCTTGTAATTGTTTTTTCTTTTTTTAAAACTAGTCAATGGATCCAATGGGTGAAGAGGACAAAATTGAATATGAACCGGGTAATCCGACCATATTTGATACTTCCCACAGAAGAATAATGGAGGAATGGGTGGAATGAGGTTTAGGTCAATTTCAGTAAAAAAAGAATGAGGGCAATTTTGTACTTTTAAGATATTAAAAAAAGGGTATTTAAGACATTTTGTATTAAAAATGCCACAATTGTATATCTTCTATAAGTTGGACTAAATTTGTTCTTTGACCACTTAAAAAGGCCATCCATGGCTTTCCCCCCTCCAAATGTGTTGAAACTCAAGTCAAAATGCTTCAAGGACTTGAGCTCTATCGATGAAGCCTTGAAAGCTTTAAGTAGCAAAACCATGGCCGTATGGATATATTCCTGTCACGCCTCAGGCCCACGGAGAGGGGAAAGACTCCGCATAAAAAGGATTCCACTAGCAATAATTTCACATTCGTCGTCACTTTGCAAAAAAAGTTAATCCAAGTGTACTATTATTTTAGTTTAATTCAAGTTTTATGATCACGTGTCGTAATTCAATAAAAAAGTTAAGTTTTAGTGTAAAATGAAGTCACTGATAACCTATTTCTCAAAAAAAAAAGTCTTTGATAGCCTTTTTGTGACGGATGACATCGGCCGCTCACATTGTTTTAAGTTCTAAGTTCTAACCATCAGAGTAGGGATGTCAATGGGACGGGGCGGGATGGGAGCGGCCAGACCTGAGGCAGCGGACCCGCCCCGTGCTTAGAATGGGACGAGGCGGGTTAACCCACCACGAATCGCGGGGCGGGTTGACTCGTTCCCCCGTTTTAAATTAAATTAAATTAAAAAAATAAAAAAATATACATTTACAAAATATTATTTACAAAATTTATTATTATCAATTTATAAATATTAAATATAATATAAGAATACATAAAAATTTTATTATAATATATATTAATATGCAAAATATATATATATTTTAAAACTAAAACTTCAGGCGTGGGGGGTGCGTGGGTACCCGCAGGGTGGAAGTGAGACCCAGACCCGCCCCGTCCCGGGTCATGGGGCGGGACGGGATGACCCAAACGGGATGGGCCAGGGCGGGTACCAACGGATCTAGTCGAAATTGCCATCCCTACATGAGAGTGTGAGCTAAATAACTTATAAAATGGAAAAAAAATTACAAAATTAGTCATGTAATTATAGGTTTGTTGCGATATTAGTCGTATAACTTTAATTTTTAGCCTATGATAATTTTAGACAACAATTAATCCTGAAATTCTCAGGATTTGACAATTTTAATCTTATATTTAGCTATGGTAATTTATGTCATATTAGTAAAAATAGTCATGTTCATCGGATATATTTATGGTCACTTCTCCATTACAAAAAATATATCTTAGCTATATTTTTCAAAAAAATATTTTTAGCCAATTTTTAATTCAATTACCCATGACTTTACATTTTCTTTTTCATTTATGGGGATCGGTCCATTTCTCGATACCGAGAAATGCACAACAACAATTTTTCGAAAAATAGCCAAGTACTCCACAAAAGAATACAAGAAGGGTATGACCGTCAATTTTGAGTCAAAATGGCTGAAAAACATGAGTATTATTTTTCAATTTCACAAAACGTAAGTGGGCGGTTGGCCTATTACCACGTCAAATCAACATTTTTGCCAAATTTGTACGTGTTTTTGTATTTCTGCAATAAAAAAAATACATGTAACACTTGTATCTCAGATTTAGACCCAGATTCATAATTCTAAAATTCTTCTCTCAGCAATCTAAGTATAAAAGATAAATAAATTTAACTTATAAGTGGTTGCTCCTAAAAACGACCTCTCCTCGCCGAACACCTTCCAAGATGAAGTCCTCCGTGAAACCTGCACAAAGGGGGGCCGAAGGGGGGCTCCGGCGTACCCTCTCCGATGCTTAAGTCAGTGTCTTCGAAAGGAAGTAAAGGCTAGAGAGAGAAAGAATAATGTAACAGCAAAAAAATGAGATTAGGTTAGAATGAACTTGGGCTTGGGCCTTTTATACCTTAGCTAGGATTAAGGTTTCCGTAAAATCCGGAATTCCGTTACGATTTGGTGTCAGAGCCATCATTAGATTAGGATCGGATCTCTTAAAAACCCTAATTTTATGCCCGTAAGACCACAATTCCGACCTGTTTCAAAACACGTCGGACCATTGTATTGGTACGCAGCCCCTTAAAATCTCGCAGGCATCCTCAATGCCTCATACATCTGAGGCCGCCGAGCTGAACTATAAGCCGAGGTCCTTTTAGAATGTAACAGATCAACAACAGATCGCCCTACGCGTGCGAGACTTGACAGATCGGCCTAATGCGATGGGCCTCACACAGGTCGGCCCCCGCGTTAGGCTGTACACAGGTCAACACGATAAACTAGATCATACCGAACCAGTCAT
Organism: Rehmannia glutinosa; assembly: GCA_016081115.2. NCBI lineage: Eukaryota > Viridiplantae > Streptophyta > Magnoliopsida > Lamiales > Orobanchaceae > Rehmannia > Rehmannia glutinosa. Next base: position 88,613 of record JABTTQ020003240.1, read on the forward strand.
GTTCGAGCCTTAACAGGTCGGCCCAATGCAATGGGCTTTATCCCTTCAACCCTTTTATGGGCTCAGTAGATCGGCCCAATACTTATAAGCCCTAGCGGGTCAGTCCAAAGCTGTAAGCCTCATCAGATCGGCCCAGTACTTAATACTTAATAGATCAGCCCAATGTTATGGGCCTTACCAGGTCGGCCCAGACCATCTTTTGCCCTTATCAATTCCTCCCCCCAACTATGGGTTGATCTCCATTTCAACCATAGTTGTTGATAGGCCGAGCTGACCTATTCTTTAGGGTTTGTGCTTTTCGAATTCCCGCCGCCTCTTGGCTTTCAAAGTTCCTGCCGCCCTTTGGCATTTCAAGTGCCTGACACCTTGATATGACGAATAAGACGTCTTTTCGGCTCCCTGACGCCTCGTGTACTGTGATGTCTCTTCGCATATCGAGGCACCCATTTGTCTCCCTCTTCTCCTTATAAAAGCCATTTTCCTTCCACATTCACTACTTTTCGCAATTTCGGATTTCAGAGCATTTATCCTAAGCAGACGCGCCTTTCTTTTCCGGTGGAATTTCCCAGATTCCGGCAAGCTTCAAAAGCTTTAGGCTTCAGACCACTTTCTTCTTCACTATTCCATTTTCATCCAGTAAGTAATCCGCTCTTCTTTTCCAATTTTTTATTTTTCCTTATTATGGCATCCTCTTCTTCTCATTCAACGCCGTCGGACCCGCTCGTCGCTGATTTAGAACGATGGGCAGTCACGACGGGTTCCACCCCACAACTACTTTCTCTCACCGGAGTCCGTCCTTCGGATCCTGATGCCACCGAATCCTGCTTTGATTCGGGCCAGGATTCCGATACAATAGAGATCCGAGCTCGGGTCCTCTGCCCGTGTATCCACACGACTTCAGAGAGACCACCCTATCAGCTCCCAATCTCCAGACCATAAGAAGAACTGCCCAAATACCCTCTTCCTTCAAACTTTCTCTACCCAACAATTCAAACCGACCTAACCGACCCCCACCCAATGCCTTAGCCTTTTTTGCAGGTCAGATAGAGGGTGGCCTCATATTTTCCATCCATCCGTTTATGGCTGGGGTGTCCGACCTCTACCGTATACCCCTGAACCAACTAGCTCCAAATTCCTTCCGTATTTTGGCCGGCTTCATAATTTTGACCAAGTACTTAGAAATAGAGCCCACTCTTGAATTATTCTTCGCCCTGTTCCAAATAAAAAGCTCAAGCACCAAGGGTCTTTTCTACATCACCTCCCGAGGTGATGCTCAATTTTTGAGTAAGTATCCCTCCTCCAATAAATTCTGGAAGGATAAATACTTCTTCATTTCTTCCCCCCGAGCTTGGGGGTTTCCTATTGCTTGGACTTGGACTTGGACCCTTTCTCTCCAACGCAAACACAACCCTAGAGATCGGTCTCCCAAACTCCAAGCTCAAATAAATAAACTTACCCTGGTTAAGTATGACCTTTCTCGCCTCATAACTCCATCACTCCTGTATTACTTTGAACTGAGCTCCATCGTGGCCCCCTTGCCCTGTGACATTGGTAATTATCATTTTTTGTAGTTAATTTATTTTATCCTTACTCTTTAGCTAATCTTTCTTTTTGCGCAGACATGTTTATGGCACAGATGGTCGCCGAGCAGGAGGAAGAGGAGCAACAAACTGCCCCTGGTTCACTCCAACCCTCATCTAGTGCTGCCACTTCGGGCCCTAGAGGTCAGCCTCCACCACTCCGGCGACCTGATACGGCTGCTATGGTCATAGCCGATCTCACAGGCCCAGAGGCTCATCCTTCTATCCGACCTTCTCCTCCTCCTAAGAGGTCGGGTGCCGGTACTGGTGCAGGGGCAGCCAAGAAGGCGAAGACCACCACTCCTCCAGCTGATGTTCTCTCTCTCTCTCTCTCTCTCTCTCTCGCACTCCTATTCATACGCCCAATCAGACTTTCTTCACGGGTAACTCTATCCTGAAGAACACAGATGGAACCTTTGCTGCTAATACGTCCAAGGCAATCGCCGAACCCCGACCGGATCGCTTGAGAAAGCTCGATGACGCTGAGCTAGTTAGTGCCTTTTGCCTGAATCATTCAAAGGCCGAGGCACAGCTGGATGCTTTGATCTCCCGGGCTTGGGTTGGCTTTGCCGACCCTCCCTTGTTGCCGAGCTTAACAATACCAAGAAGGAATGCATTCGGCTGAAAGCTCGGGAGACTAAGCTCATGGAGGAGAACCGCCGATACAAAGATAAGGAGGAGGTCAATAAGGCACCGTGGCTTCTCTAGAGACCAAGATAAATGCTCTAGAGACTGACAATGCTGACCTCAGGACCGAGGTGAATGATCTCCAAATCCACTGCACTGTTAATGCCGATCAAGCCCGAGCTAAGGGCCTCGAGGCTAGTCGCCAAAGTTTCCTTACCTCTCCCTAAGGCTCTTCAATAGTTCAGGCTATTCGGGAGAGGGTGAAACAGGCTTTTTTGAGCTCCAGGGAATTTATCAAAGTTCTTTCTATATCTGCCATGGAGTACTACGGCTTTGCTTTCGACCAGGCTGAGCTTCAGCTCAGAGAACGTGGTATCACTACCGAGCCTTTTGTCACCGAGGTCCCAAAAAGGTCTTGCCTGATCCCAAGGGCTTCGTGTTCTCTGAAGAGGCGGAACGTCTCAATCTTGCTCCCGTGGAGGTATTCATAGAATCTCTATCTGCTCCATTTATCCTCCACCCTGCCTCCGGCTCAGGAGGTCCTCTCGCCTCCCGGAGGTCGGCCCAACCCCTCAGCTTCCCGAAGGCCCTCCCGTTCAGGAAATCCCGGATGATGATCCCGACCTCGCACCGATAGATGACGTGACCATCTCCACGGATGACCTGATCACTGAAAATGTTCCCTCTACTTCTTAGGAGTTCAGTGCTACTTTTGTAATTTCTCATTATGCACTTGTAACTATTTTGAATGATCAATGAAGCTTATTTGAAATTCTACTTTCTCGATCTTTGTTCTTATATTTACTTTTCTCATAGTTCGGTTTTATAAAGTACATCTCAGGCTGCAATTGGATGGATCGTATGTTGTTTGTTTTTTTTTTCAAAAAAGATTGGCCTATTGTGCTCCTCGTGGCCCCAAGTACTTGGAGACTAGCTCTAGCTGAGCTCCCAATACTTGTTAATTTTCTCAAAGGAAGCTGGCTCGAGTCGAGCTCCTTGCATGGCCTCGTGGCCCCAAGTACTTGGAAACTAGCTCGAGCTGATCTCCAAATACTTGTCGATTTCATCAAAGGAAGCTGGCTCGAGCCGAGCTCCTTGCATGGCCTCGTGGCCCCAAGTACTTGGAGACTAGCTCGAGCTGATCTCCAAATACTTGTCGATTTCATCAAAGGAAGCTAGCTCAAGCCGAGCTCCTTGCATGGCCTCATGGCCCCAAGTATTTGGAGACTAGCTCGAGCTGAGTTCCAAATACTTGTCGATTTCATCAAAGGAAGCTGGCTCGAGCCGAGCTCCTTGCATGGCCTCGTGGCCCCAAGTATTCGGAGACTAGCTCAAGCTGAGCTCCAAATACTTGTCGATTTCATCAAAGGAAGCTGGCTCGAGCCGAGCTCCTTGCATGGCCTCGTGGCCCCAAGTATTCAGAGACTAGCTCGAGCTAAGCTCCAAATACTTGTCGATTTCATCAAAGGAAGTTGGCTCGAGCCGAGCTCCTTGCATGGCCTCGTGGCCCCAAGTATTCGGAGATCAGTTGTCGATTTGTATTATTTGTCGATTTTTATTATTTCCGTTTTCCGAACTCGCAATTTTGGGAAGCAGATCATTTCATTCAAAACGAGTAAGTTAATTACATCAGATGTTCCTCTATTCTAGGAATGATATTTCTTCAAATTGCAACTGTTCCAAGCCCTCGGAAGTTTTCGACCCCCGAGCTCTTCCACTCAGATGCACCTCTGTCAAGACCTTCACTACCCGGAGTGGTCCTTTGGTCGCATCTAGTTTCCCTTTATTCTTGATAGCATCCGACCTTCTCAAAACCAAATCACCGACCTGGAAGGCCCTTTTCTTCACCTTCTTGTCATAGGCTACCTTGATCCTTCCTCGTGTTCGCTCCATCTGCAAAAATGCCATCTCCCTCTTCTCATTTATAGTATCCAACGCCTCTCGAATCAGCATCTCATTAGCATTCTCATCAAAATTCTGAACCCGATGTGTTTCCATCCCGATCTCTACCGGTATCACAAAGATCCATTCCATACACAAGCCGAACGAGCCTCCCCGATTGCCTCTCCTTCGGATTAGTTCGATAAGCCCACAAAGACCGAGCTGAGCTCTCGAACCCACGCTCCTCCTGCCTTCTCAAGCCGAGCTTTCAGTCCTTGGACAAGAATTCTGTTAGTCACTTCCACCTGTCCATTGGCCTGTGGATGGGCCACCGATGTGAAGTTTTGCTTAATCTTCAACTCCTCACACCAAGCTCGGATTTCTGCTCCCGCGAACTGCATTCCATTATCTGATATCAAGATCCGAGGCGTTCCATACCGATATGCTATGTTCTGCCAAATAAATTTCATCACTGCATCCTCATTTATCTTAGCCAGGGGCTCTGCTTCCACCCACTTGCTAAAATAGTCGATTGCTATGATCAAGAATTTCCTCTGACCTGAAGCCGGAGGAAAAGGACCAACAATGTCAATCCCCCATTTTGCAAAAGGACATGCCGAACTCATTGTCATGAGCTCCTCCGCCGGCCGATGTACCAAAGGTGCATGGATCTGACATTTTTCACACACTCTCACCAACTTTTATGCTTCCTCCTTCAGGTAAGGCCAAAAATATCCTGCTCTCAGGACTTTCTTCATCAAAATCCTTGCTCCCATATGATTTCCGCAACACCCTTCATGCATCTCTCTCAGCACATACGTACCCTCTTCTCCACCCAAACACCTCAGTAAAGGCATGGAGAAGCCTCTATTATATAACTTGTCCCCAATGATGCAGAAACGCGTCGCTCGAATTTTTAGCCGAGCTACCTCACGCCTACCTGTTGGCAAGACCCCTTCTTTTAGATAAGTTATGATAGCCGACCTCCAATCCTCTTTCTCCTCAATCTCTCCGACCTCCAATCCCAGCACAGTTTCTTTTGCCATCAAAAGTGTGATTTGTTTAGCTTGATTCTCCAAGGTCGAACTGGCCATCTTTGCTAGAAAATCCGCCCGACCATTCTCTTCCCTCGGGACCTGACAGATCTTGATCTCTTTTACTTTCTCTTCTAAAGCTCGGTATGCTTCAACATACCTCCTCATCCTTTCTTCCCTAACCTCGAACTCTCCATTCTTTTGCTTATGGACGAGCCGAGAATCCATGTAAACAACCATTCTCGACAAATTGCCCCTCATCTCGATGGCCATTTGCATCCTCTCGATGAATTCTTCATACTCCGCCTCATTATTGGATACCTTAAATTCCAACCTCACAGCAAAATCATTTTTGATCCCTTGCGGGCTGATCAAGACGATACCAGCACCACATCCCGAGCTCCCTACTGAACCATCCGCATAAATCACCCAAGTTCCTTCTCCGCTATTATCCCTTATTAATTCTTGAACAAAGTGTGCCAAAGCTTGAGCTTTGATGGCCGACCTGTTCTCGAATTCAATATCATACTCGCTTAGCTCAATAGCTCACTTCACTAGCCTCCCCGCTACCTCGGGCTTACTCATCACATTTCTTAAAGGAAGATTAGTTCGAACAATTACCTTATGCGAAAGAAAATATGGCCGAAGTCTCCTTGCCGTCACCACCAAGGCCAGACCTACCTTCTCGATCTCCGCATACCGCAACTCGGCATTCCTCAAAACTTTACTAACATAATACACCGGCCTCTGAACCGATTTCTCCTCCCTGATCAGGACCGTGCTAACCCCCTGCTCTCCCACCGAAAGATAGAGGTATAAGGGCTCACCTGGCAACGGCTTAGTTAATAGCGACAGATCAGCCAAGTAATCTTTCAAGTCCTCGAAAGCCTTTTGACAATCCTCATCCCATACGAACTTTTTGGCCTTCCTCAAGACCTTGAAGAAGGGCAAACTCCTCTCCGCGAGGGCGAAATAAACCAATTCGAGCCGCTTAGCCGACTGTTAAACACGCACATCCTTGGCATCCCGAGGTGGTGCCATCTCTCCGATGGCTCGACCTTCTCCCGGGTTGGACTCTATTCCTTTCTCCATCACCATGTACCCCGAAACTTTCCGATCGACCCAAAAGCACATTTCTTGGGGTTCAGCTTCATCCTATACTTTCTCAAAGTGTCAAATGTTTCAGCTAGGTCACGCACATGGTCCACAACCTTCATACTTTTGACCAACATATCATCCACATACACTTCCATGTTCCTGCCGAGCTGCTCCCCGAACATCTTATCCACCAACCTCGGTATGTGGCTCCCGCATTCTTCAACCCAAATGGCATTACTACATAATAGAATGTACCAAAAGAGGTGGTGAAGCACACCCTTTTTTGGTCCTCTTCTGCTAGCCTGATCTGGTGATATCCTTGCGATGCATCCATCATACTAAGCAATTCACACCCCAACGTCGAATCCACCACCATCAATTGGGCGGTGGATAGTAATCCTTAGGCGACGCGTTCAAATCCCTAAAATCCACACACATGCGCCAATCATCCTCTTTTGAACCAATACCGCATTAGATAGCCATTCGAAACTAGATTTCTTTAATGTGCCCCGCTTTCAACAACCTTTGCACCTCCTCCGAATTATAGCGTCCTTCTTAGGACCGAAATTCCTTTTCTTTTGTTTTACCGGCTTATATGATGGATTGACATTAAGCTTGTGTTCAAGAATGCTCGGATCGTGCCCCCACCAGGTCTTCATTGTCCAAGCAAACACATCCACATTACTCCTTAGAAACTCCACCACTCATCCCTCAATTCATCGTGCAACTCTTTCCGACCTTGGTGACCTTATTAGGGTCACCTGGCACCACTTCGACCATCATCATTTCCTTGTTAGGTTGGACGTGCTCGCCGGCTCGCCCAACCTAATCAACTTGTCTTTATTTCTATCATCGTCAAAAATACTCCCCTTTCTCGCTTTTGATACTTTCTACATATAATTTTCTAGCCATATACTCGATCTCTCACGACCTCACCTACTTTTCCCCACGTAAAACTTCATTTTCAAATGGTACACCGACACCACGACTTGAAAAGCATTCGGTGCCGATTCTTCTTCGCCAACATGGCATTATAGGAAAAGGTGCATCTACTATCAAAAATCGAATCATTCTAGTTTTGCGACAGCTCTTACCCAAAGAGACAGGCAAAGTAATCATACCTATTGGTTGGATCATCCCTCCAAAGAATCCGACCAACGCAGTGTCCATCGTCTCCAGGCCGACCTCGAGGTCCATCTTCCTATAGCAATCATAGAATAGGATATCTGTTTGAGCTCCGTGATCACAAACACCCGCACATCATAATTAGAGATCGTTGCCGTGATCACAAGAGCATCGTTGTGAGGTGTCACGATACCCTTGCAATCCTGGTCCAAATCGATACTTGGCCCGCCCGGCACTGTTCTACCTTCAATCGCTCTTGCACCCGACCGTGTCTTTCTTTGCTCTCACATAATTTTTCCGAGCTCGCCTCGAATCTCCTTCCGCCTTGACCCTCCAACAATCATCCGGATGACCTCTCGCCGAGGTGGGGGCGAAGGTAGAGGTAGCTCATCCCTTTCCTCCCCTACGCTCTCGCTCTCCCGCCGAGGTTGGTGATATCCCGGTTATCCCTCTTATACTCCCTTTTTTTCTCCTTTTTGTCGATGTACACAAATTCCCGAGATGACTGCTTGAATGAGCCGCTCGATCTCATCCCTCAGTGTGTGCACCGATGTTGTGTGCCCATACTCATTGTGAAATCTACAAAATTCCTTGCATTTCGCCTTCACTGGTGCTTCTGCGTGTGCCTTTGGCCACCTCAGGTCGGGGTACCTCTCAATAGCTACAAGCACCTCGCCCTGAGGGACAACCAATGGCGTATATTTCTCGAACCTTGGCCTTCCGATCTTCCCTCCTGTCTCTTCTCTTCTCTCCTTCTTTCATCTTCATTTTTGTCGCCTCTTCGAGGTTAATATATTTCTCCGCCCGAGCTAACAGCTCATCGAATGTCTTAGCCGGCTCTATCACTAAGGATTCAAAGAACTCCCCATCCTTCAGGCCCTGAGCTAGGGCATTAGCCAAAATTTATGGACTGGCTGACGACACCTCCAACTTTGCCGCAGTAAACCTCTAAATATAGCTCCGAAGTCCCTCTCATTCTCTCTGTTTTATGCTAAATAGAGTCAAGGACGCCTTTTGGTACTTACGGCAACTCGTGAACTGATTAAGGAAAGCCGAGCTGAAGTCATCAAAATTTCGAATGGAGCCCGGGGCAAGCTGGCTAAACCATTGCTGAGCTCATTTCGTCAAAGTGGTAGGAAAAACTCTACACATCACGCCATCCGTGAACCTGTGTAGTGAAGCAAAGATTCTCAAAACGGGAGAGATGGTCCCACAGTGCCCCGTGGTACCATCATATTCAAAGCTCGAGCTCGGTAAGAGGCCGAGCTCATCCGCCATCACCTCGTCCGAGAAAGGAGTTCCCCCCTCACCCGGACCGATCGCTCCCGGCACTCCCGCAACCCTCCTTCGAATATCTCGCACCTCACGATGGAGGTCATCCATCCGTTCCGACCAATCCTGGTCCTCAGTTGACGCATGCTCCGCCCTCGATGAATGCACCTCTTCCGCCACCGCTGGCCGCCGACCTCTCTCTCTGACCTCCGGGGGGACCACAGGAGGAGGGACCACCGGATGGGGGACCACAGGAGGAGGAGGCAGGAGGGGGACCACAAAGTGAGAGCCGTGGCGTAAGCATCTCCCTCAAGCATCTTTCCACTATTTGTTCCACGGCCTTAGTGATGAAACCACCCAACTGTTCAAAGAACATTGGGCCCAAATCAACACTCCCACTAGACATGGGTGTCTGTCCATCCACCATACCGGAAACCGCTGGCCTCCGCCGTCCACCGGGGGTGGTGGGGGTGGAGGCCGAACATCCTCCTGGGTGACTACGCCCGGAGTATCTCCCAACGGCGTATGGTTCAGGTCATCCTCCAAATTCCTCCTAACATCCTCCATAGCCAACACTCGAATCTCACGTCTCTGCTAAATGTTTCGCACAGACGACGCCACTTGGTTGCTCCCAAAAACGACCTCTCCTCGCCGAACACCTTCCAAGATGAAGTCCTCCGTGAAACCTGCACAAAGGGGGGCCAGAGGGGGGCTCCGGCGTACCCTCTCTGATGCTTAAGTCAGTGTCTTGGAAAGGAAGTAAAGGCTAGAGAGAGAAAGAGCAATGTAACAAAAAAATGAGATTAGGTTAGAATGAACTGGGCTTGGGCCTTTATACCTTAGCTAGATTAGGGTTTCCGTAAAATCCAGGAATTCGTTATGATTTGGTGTCGAGCCATCATTAGATTAGGATCGGATCTCTTAAAAACCCTAATTTTATGCCCGTAAGACCACAACTCCGACTGTTTCAAAACACGCGTCGGACCATTTTATTGGCACGTGACCCCTTAAAATCTCGCAGCATCCTCAATGCCTCATACATCTGAGGTCGCCGAGCTGAACTATAAGCTGAGGTCCTTTTAGAATGTAACATATCAACAACAGATCGCCCTACGCGTGCGAGACTTGACAGATCGGCCTAATGCGACGGGCCCTCACACAGGTCGGCCCCCGCGTTAGGTTGTACACAGGTCGGCCCAATGCAATGGGCTTTATCCCTTCAATCCTTTTATGGGCTCAGTAGATCGGCCCAATACTTATAAGCCCTAGCGGGTCAGTCCAAAGCTGTAAGACTCATCAGATCGGCCCAGTACTTAATACTTAACAGATCAACCCAATGCTATGGGCCTTACCAGGTCGGCCCAGACCATCTTTTGCCCTTATCAATAAGTAAACAAAACATAGTTTCTGATATCATTTTCTACTTGATCTTAGGTATATTGAATATCTTGGGAATAAGTGAAATATTAAAATAGCCACCAGAACCAAATTTGCACCAACTTAAAACCTATAGGATAAGAATGCACAAACCCAAATTACATGTGGGTGACACTTGTGTGCACTATGACACGCATACAAAGAGAGTGATCCAAAACTTGAATAACTACTTTTGAAGAAATCTTAATAACCAAAGTACAAAATTTTCGAAGAAGCTGACGTACATTCTTGCACAATATTAATTGTCCAGGCCAAGGACAAAAAGAATCTGAAACCATTGCATATAATCGGCAAATTAAAAAAAGAAAATGACTGCTCACCAACTAAATTCTTTAATATAATCCTGTTTTCCTTCATCTTAATCTTTTAAAACACACACAACACACACACAGAGTGAGAATCAGAGGTGGGATTTTGTGGGAGAGAAATGGTGGGAAAGGTGGTGTGCGTGACAGGGGCATCGGGCTACATAGCATCATGGATTGTTAAGCTTCTGCTTGAACGTGGTTATACTGTTAAGGGAACTGTCCGGAATCTCAGTTAGTACTCTCTCTCTCTCTCTCTCTCTCTCTCTCTCTCTCTCTCTCTCTCTCTCACACACACACACACACACACACACACAAACACGAACACAAACACAACCAAAAGCTAGAAGCTTTCTTGAGGTGATTTTTCTGCTTATTGTTTTTTTGGTAATTATGTTGAAGTTAATTTAGACATTTTCACCCTAATTCTTTTTCAGTATTATCCTCAATAATTTCTCAAATCTAGTTTGATCTTTTTTTAATGATATTTTTTATTTCTTAAGTAATTATTAATAGGGATAATTACAAAACACCCCCTGAGTTTTGGACCAATTACAAACACATCCAGAGATTTTTTAACAATACAAAACCTAGAGATTTTTTAACAATACAAAACCTTGAGGTTTGCTTTGTCTTAAAATTTAAGGAATTTAAGGGAGTAATCGTAATATTTCAATAAATATTGAGTAATTTTGAAATATTTTTTTCAATAAATAATTTGTAATTTTAAAAAAATCTCTTGTTTCGTTTGTAATTAGCCCAAACCTAAGGGGTGTTTATGTAATTATCCTTTAGGCTTATATATATGCATACATATATTTTATACAGACATAAGATTATAAATTGTATGGAATGCATTTACTTCTTTTTCTGTTATATAATAATGTATGATGCATGTCTAAATATAAAGTATACATATACATGTAATTAATACACTCCCAATAAAATATGTATGTAGACGTGTAAGTATCGACACAAAAAATTATTTGTAATTAAATACTACAATGAATTTTTATTATAATTTATGGCTGCATGAGATTTATATTTAACAGGATAATTCTGGTTTTACATTGAAAACACTTAAATTCAGATGATCCAAGTAAAGTGGCACACCTGAGGGCACTTGAAGGAGCTGATGAAAGATTGCATTTGAGTGAAGCCAACTTAGTTGAGGAGGGATCTTTTGATTCTGTAGTTGATGGCTGTGAAGGTGTCTTTCACACAGCATCACCTGTTTTCCTTTCTGTTTCCAATCCACAGGTTCATTATCTAACTTACGGATAAATTATAAAAACCACCCCTGAGGTTTATCCTAATTATAAAAATAATCAGTTGTTCTTCAAAATTACAAACACTCCCTCAAGTATTACAAACACCCTCTTTAGGTTTGTATTTACTTAACAAATACCCCCTCTTAACGGTGTAATTTGTAATTCTAATAGATAGCTGGGTTTTTTTGTAATTAGACTAAATCTCAATGGTATTTTTTTTAATTAACCTTGACTCTTCTTACCTATTTTTAGAATCAGAATGATTTTTTAGATGTATCTCAGATAAGGCTACTGTACTAGTTGAGTTGAATATACAGATTTTAGCACAGTTAAAAAGTCCTTATTTGGTTGGACTGATTTGAAACATTTAAGTTTAAGCACTCATGCTGGATTATATATCTTGTAATTAGTATTAATTTGCCCTTCTGATTCCATTAATTTATTAAGATTTAAATCCAGAAATCTTGCATCATGTTTGTATGCACAAATAAGATGTTTTCTTAAATGTATAATTTGGTAGGTTCTCTGTTTCTGCATTCTCAAATAATGTAAGCTATTTATAACTAAAGCTATGCCTTAGAAACAATAGACTTGTTTGCTAAACATCATATGAAACACTGACAGAAATAATAAGTTAAAAAAGTTACCACTTGTATGTGATTGTGTGTGAAGGAATTTTTGTGTTGCTTGCTTGTAATATTTGTTTGAGCGCCTTTATGTGTTTCGTCTAAATTTTGCTCCAAAATCGTTGTTTACACTTTTCTTTTCACATCTCAGATAGAACTGTTAGATCCTGCGGTGAAGGGAACGATTAATGTTCTTAGATCATGCAAGAAAGTATCGTCCATCAAAAGAGTAGTAATAACATCTTCGATGGCTTCTGTTATGTTCAACTATAATCCCCTAAACCCTGATGTTGTAGCTGATGAAACATGGTTTTCGGATCCGGTTTTCTGCGAGGAAAAGAAGGTATGTGTGATTCCAAGTATTAATATATGGAATAATTACAAAAACTACGCCTGACGTTTAGCCTAACTACGGAAAAAAAAACCCAGTTATCTTTCAAAATTACAAATATACCCTTACAGTTGTTTCTATTTTACAAATTGCTCCTCAAGAGTTAGAGTATTTGTTAGGTAAAGACAAACCTCAAGGGTGTGTTTGTAATAGTTAAATAGAAGAAAAGAAATTCCATTTGTATTTCTAATGGAATTACTTGCTTTAAAACTACTCTGGTTTCAGGAATGGTATGCTCTCTCAAAAACATTAGCAGAGAAGGCTGCATGGAAATTTGCAGAAGAAAATGGCCTCGACTTGGTTACGTTACACCCAGGCTATGTGATCGGTCCTCTGCTGCAGCCAACTCTCAATTTGACGTCCGAGGGTATTGTGAATTTCATCAAAGAAGGTATTCAATCAATTTTACTCTTAAGTTGACTTAGGCCACCTGAAAAATAAAACAAGAAAATAAAGAGAGAAAACTAACTTTTAATTGCATGCATATCAACTAAAAGTAATCAAATTTTATGTTGTTATCTGCAGGAAAACAACTATTGGCTGGTGGAGTGTACCGGTATGTTGATGTCAGAGATGTTGCTCTTGCACATATTCTAGCATTGGAGAATTCTTCTGCAAATGGAAGATACCTTTTGGTTGGAAGGGTGGCTTATTCATTTGAAGCAGCTGACATACTGAATAGGATTTTCCCTTCCCTCAACCTCCCTCCAAAGTAAGATTCTGATAACTGTATTTGCTTTAGCTCTTGGTAGTATGGCATTGTCCATTTAGTACTTTTTTTCAGGTTAAAGAGTTTCGCAACCTAATTTTAACTAAGCCACTTGTTAGTCATAGGAAAAGGTCATATTAGCAGTGTTTTTCAACTGCTACTATTAATAGGGTTAATTACAAAAAGTACCCTTGAAGTTAGTTTAATTACAAAAAAAAACCCTGTTATTTTAAATATCGTTACAAATACTCTCGTGGTATTTGTTTTCATTTTACAAATTGTATGTTACTGAGGGGGGTATTTGTTAATTAATCACGTGCAACTCAAAGGAGTGTTTGTAATACCTTAAGGGGATATTTGTAATTTCAAAAGACAACTTAAATTTTATATATTTTGGCTAAACCTTATAGATAGTTTTTGTAATTTACCTCTATTAATATTTGAAACCTCATCAATATTCAACAGTTAGCCAATGTAAAGAGACCGTCTAGTACAAGTTTTTGCCTTCCATCTTTATAATTTCTCTTTGTATTGCAGTACTATGTCCATCAGACTGTCTCATACAAGTTTTTTGCCTTCCATCTTTATAACGCCTCTTTGTATTGCAGTACTAGAGAGAATCGGCCTGCCAGCCCTCCTTTTCAAGTGTCCAAAGCGAGAGCAGAAAATCTGGGAATCAATTTCATTCCTCTTGAGGTGAGCCTCAAGGACACTGTTGAAAGTTTGAAGCAGAAAAACTTCCTCACTTTCTAAATTCATGATGAACAAGCTATTTGATTAGAATTTATTGTATCATGGCTTCAGAAATTATGTATCCATTATTGACCTATATATTCAGGCTAATGCCACTCCAGTTTAATTTACTGTTATTCTTATGTTAACTTTAAAAGATGATTAGTCAAGGAAACAAAAGAAGAAATGGGGTTAATGTGGTTATTAGGTAGGATACACATGCTTCCAAGAATGTTAAAAAGTGCCTTACATGGAATCCAAGTCGAATTTAGCTTTCGGATCTCATATTTCATACATATTCCATCCGGTGTTTCAATGTATTATGTGAATGACGTGTATATTAATGAATCATCTTATGCATGTACAACATTTTAAAAGTTAGCGGATGTAAATTGCAAAAAGTTAAAAGAAAAGGACCAAATTTGAAACAAAACCAACTTATAGGACCAATTTTGCAATTTTGCCTAATTATATATGTCCTTAACTTATTTGGGTCTTGGCATATGTGCAACCTCTCCAAATGAAGATCCAATTCGAGACTCTACAATTTAAAAAGCATCAACTGCCTCTTCTGCTTCTCTTATTATTGCACAGGCTATTTTGAATTAGGTGTATGATTATGTATTAGCTTTTTAAATTTAAAAAATTATAAGTATCATAATTTCCAGTGAAAGTCAAGTGAGCTAGACAATAAATACGGTTTTAAAATTTTTAATATTTTAAAATTGAAAAGATTCGTTTCAAAACCAAACGAGCCCTTGATAGCAATTTAAAATTTCGAAGAAGCTGTCGATACAGCTTGCACAAGCATAAGGACTGCCCACCAAGTACCAACTAGATCTTCTTGATTCCTGCTTTTTTTCAGCTTAATTTCACACACACACACACACAGAGTGAGAATCAGAGGTGACTTTTGTGGGAGAGTGATATGTATATATCCGAAATTACTTATTTACCCTCACCTAATAGAAGAAATAACATAAGAAGCCCAGGGTCTACAAATTATTGAGGATCGGGTCGCCTTATCCGAACCAGGACAATCGGTCCCCCGGTCACCCGACCCGACCCACCACGAGGTGGCACGGATCGCCTACTTGACCTAATGGCGAGGTAGCGATCTAGGTCGCTTACCTGACCCAATTACGAGGTGGCAGACCAGATCGCCTACTTGACCTAATGGCGAGGTGGCGATCTGGGTCGCCTACCTGACCCAATTACGAGGTGGCAGACCAGATCGCCTACTTGACCTAATGGCGAGGTCGCGGTCTAGGTCGGCTTCTTGACCTAATGGCGAGGTCAGCTCAAGGTCGCCTACTTGACCTGACACAGGCGGAAAACATGGATCTAGACAGGTGGACCAATGCAAGGCCGCCACGTAGGACGAGGTTGTACGGCTCCGTACAACCCAATACGACACCGTACGACCTCGTACGGCCAGGGAATCGACACCTATAAATACATCACTATTCCTTTGCTACATCGCTTTACATTTACTAGCGACCTAACACCTGTACTGACTTAAGCATCGGAGGGTCTTAGCTGGGAACCCTCCCGACTAGCCTAACGTTTATTTGTCTTATAGGACCCGAACCGAAAGTACCTAGGCTCGAGACGAACTGACCGACCCGAAGTACATCTGATTTGCTCACACCCAAATCAGTTGGCGCCGTCTGTGGGAAATTACTTAGGTCAAAAGTAAATATGGACGAGACCCTAGTGAAAGCAAAAGGAATACCACCTGGACTAAACATGGAGGAGACACCAATAAGGACGAAGGAAACAATACCTCGAGGAGGATCCCCTTTGTTGTTAATTCAAGAGCAACATCAAAAGGAGGCAGAGGACCCCATGATCAACATGCGAACCAACGACTTCGAGAAAATATTGGAAAGAATGCTAAACGATAGGGAAAGGAAAGACAAGGCTTCCATGGTTTCTCCCCCGAGGGAGGTACCTAAGGACAAGGAACCAACAGTGTTGGCAGCAGACAAAAAGCCGGGAGATGTGGAGGAGGTGGCTAGTCACCAAGCGCCACGAGCGAGGCAGCTCGAGGCAAGGCTAGGCGAGCTCCCTAGGGTGGCAGATATAAATGAACTCAACGAGCAAATTGAGAAAGCTACTCGGAAGCTAGACCATTTGAAGAGAAGAGGGGCAGTCACTTCTGCATTGCAAAAAGAGGGTCCCCATTCTCCCCAGAAATTTTGGCAGAAGTCGTTACTACGAGTTTCAAGCTCCCCGATCTTCCTAAATACGATGGGAATAAGGATCCTCAGGAACATTTAACAGCTTTATGGACAGTCGGATGCCATGAATGCCAGGATATTTATCACAACACTAAAGGGAAAAGCACAGGAATGGTTCACAAGGCTACCCATGGGAATTGTAGTATCCTATGAGCAATTGGCAAGAAAGTTCTTATATTAGTTTGCTAGCCAGAAGCGAGCTCGAAGGTCAGCGACCCACCTTTTCACCATCAGACAAGCGGAAGGCGAGCCACTTCGAGACTTAATTAATCGATTTAACGACGAGGCGCTCGAGGTGCAAGATATGAGGATCGATATGATGACGAATATATTGGTGCATGGTTTGAAAAAGGGGGCACTAGCTTCAGCCTTAGCTCGTAACCCTCCAGCGGATAAAGAAGAATTGATGGGGATGACCCAACAATATATTCAGGAAGAGGAGATGAATGAATTGAAGGATCATGAATGGTCAGTGGCGGGTCAGGAGGTACGTGTAAGAAAGGATCCTAGAGAGAGACCTCGTTTTAAGTCTGAAAAAGACCATGAGCGAGGTCGAGATCATGATCGACAGCGACCGACACGATTTAGCAGATACACACCATTAAATGCTCCTCGAGTGCATGCCCTAATGTCCATCGAGGGAAAAAATATGTTAGAGTGGCCAAGAAAGATGAAGGCCATACCGGGTAAAAGAGATGAAAGAAAATATTGCCATTTTCATAAAGATCATGGCCATGATACAGAAGAGTGCTTTCAGTTGAAAGACGAAGTAGAGCGACTCATCCAGCAGGGGTACTTGAAAAATTCTGTAAGAGTAAAGGAAACTAAGGATGAGGAGCGAGGCCAGGAAAGAGTGGCGAGGCCAGGTTCGCCCCCGAGGCATAAGTCGCGAGGGAGATCTAAAGCTCGTTTCCCTATAAAAGAAATAGTAAATCAGCATCGCGTGCGATCCGAATCGAGGCGAGACCAGCAAGATGAAAATTTGCCGAGGAGGGGGGTGATACATATGATCGCTGGAGGCCCAAGTGGAGGTGACTCGCAAAGTGCGAGGCGGAAGAATATGCCAATCTTGGCTTATACTCCTAAAAGGGCTCTGAATATTTTGAATATCCAGGAAGCAAACCCAATTACTTTTGATAATCGTGACCTTGTGGGAATAGAAATAGGTCAAAACGATCCAATGGTGATAACAATGGATATTGCGAACTTCGCGGTACAGAAGACCTTGATAGATAATGGGAGCTCGGTGGATGTGATCTTTATGCAGGTCTTAATGAAGATGGAGTTAGACGTAGCGACACTACAACCGGTGGATACACCATTAACTGGGTTCGGGGGAAGCGAAGTGATCCCGCTAGGTACTATCGACCTCCCGACCTCGCTAGGAACTGCCCCATGCCGAAAAACTGTTATGATTAAATATTTAGTGGTCGATGCTCCATTCGCATACAACGTCATTCTGGGTAGGCCAGGTTTAAATCAATTCCAAGCTATTGTTTCCACATATCATTTGAAGATGAAATTCCCAACTGCGAGCGGGATTGGTGAGTATGTGGAGATCAGAAAAGTGCAAGGGAGTGCTATAACTTGTCACTGAAGAAAAAGAAAGGAGAGCGGGAGATTAGAACTATTAGGCAAATTGAGAGAGAGGAGGAGGCATGAATGAGCAAGAAGGAGAAAGAGAAGCATAAAAAGGCTCGAGTGATGGAGTATAGAATTGAGCCTACTAAACAGTATAAGGTAGTCGAATTGGATCCAAGCGACCCGAGTAAGTCGACCAGAATTGGCTCCCAGATGGATCTGAGCCTCGAGCTCCTAACTATCCAATTTTTGAAGGAGAATGCGGATATTTTCGCATGGAAGTCTACGGATTTCAAAGGCATTAGCCCAGAGGTCGTAGTGCATCGCTTAAATGTTGGCCCCGAGATGAAACCTATCAAGCAGAAGAAGCAAAGTTTTGGAGGAGAAAGGAACAAGATCATCGAAAGCGAGGTGAATAAGCTGCTCATGGTGGGGCACGTCGTCGAGATCCAGTTCACCGAATGGCTATCTAATGTGGTAACTGTTCCCAAAACAGCTGAGAAGTGGATGATGTGTACATACTTTACTGATTTAAATAAAGCATGTCCAAAAGATTCGTACCCCTTACCTCGTATTGACCTCCTAGTGGACTCTACGACATGGTGTGCTCTATTGAGTATGATGGATGCGTATCAAGGTTATCATCAAATTTTCATGGCGGAAGAGGATCATGATAAGACCTCATTTGTTACTGAAAATGGGGTGTATTGCTACGTGGTGATGCCGTTCGACCTTAAGAACGCAAGAGCAACTTACCAACGTCTAGTCAACCTCATGTTCAAAAGCGAGATTGGGCGAACCATGGAGGTTTATGTAGATGATATGATGGTCAAGAGGGAGAAGCAGGGGGACCATCTGGAACATTTGAAGCGAGCTTTCAATATCATGCGAACTTATGGAATGAAGTTAAATCCAACAAAGTGCATTTTCGGGGTGCGAGGTGGAAAATTTCTCGGGTTCATGGTCAATGAGAGGGGGATTGAAGCAAACCCGGAGAAAATTAAAGCTATACTGGAGATGGCCTCCCCAAGGACCGTGAACGAGGTGCAGCAGCTCACGGGGAAGCTAGCCTCGCTAAACAGGTTCATTTCGAGGTCAGCCGATCGCAACCTACCTTTCTTTGCTACTTTAAAAAATATGAAAAATTTTCAATAGACAGAATAATATGAAAAGGCCTTTGATGAATTAAAATCATATTTAAGCTCGCCACCATTATTGTCAAAGCCTTAAATAGGGAAACCACTTTTCTTGTACTTGGTTGTTTCTAAGCAAGTTGTAAGCTCGGTTTTAGTCAAGGAGGAGGGTGGCCAGCATAAGCTGGTTTATTATGTGAGTAAGATGTTACAAGGAGCGGAAGAGAGATATTTAGAAACTGAAAAGTTGGCATTAGCCTTGGTGGTAGCAGCAAGGAAGCTACGGCCTTATTTTCAATCTCACCAAATCATTGTCTTAACAAATCAACCTTTGAGGCAAATTTTAGGAAGACTGGAGTTGTCAGGTCGCTTAGTTATAAGGGGAGTGGGGAGAATTTGATATCAAGTATCAATGTAAATCGGCAATTAAAGCCCAAGTTCTAGCTGACTTCGTTAGCGAGGCAATCGTAGAAGAGCCGATGACCCAGGGTGAGGTCGCGTGGCTTTTACATGTGGATGGTTCGTCAGTGGCAATTGGAGGTGGAGCTGGAATTTTGTTACAAGGACCTCACTCTTTTGAAGTTGAAGTAGCTCTAAAGTTGGATTTCGAGGTTACAAATAATGAGGCAGAGTATGAAGCCCTAATTGCTGGGATGAAGTTAGCACACAAATGCAATGTAAGAAGGCTCGTGGCATATACCGACTCTCAGTTAGTGGTGATGCAGATGGAGGTATCTTTCGAAGCCAAAGATAAGTCTATGTCCAACTACTTGAGTAGGGCTAAGAAGTT
Organism: Rehmannia glutinosa; assembly: GCA_016081115.2. Lineage (NCBI taxonomy): Eukaryota > Viridiplantae > Streptophyta > Magnoliopsida > Lamiales > Orobanchaceae > Rehmannia > Rehmannia glutinosa. The sequence continues at coordinate 108,448 of JABTTQ020003240.1, forward strand.
AGTAGAAAATTTTGAAGATTTTCAAATTTGAAATAGATTCCTAGGGAAGAAAATGAGAGAGCTGATGCATTAGCACGTATCGCAAGTGCCGTCTTAGGGTCGAGTTCGAGGAAGGTGATAATGTTAGTAGCGAAGCACTCCGAAATGAACTCAGAAAGCGAACCTCTTGACAAATTCTCATAGGAGACCTTAATTCTTCATATAGGGATTCGAGTAAATTGGATCGAGGGGATTAAAGAATTTCTTAAAACAGGAACTTTGCCAACAGATCCAGGCGAGGCGGGGAGGATACAAACTAGGGCACCTAGGTTCCAAATGATAGGAAATTAAGTGTATAAGAGGTCCTTCGGAGGACTCCTTTTGAAATGTTTGTTGCCTGAAAACGCGCAGTATGTGATGAGAGAGATTCATGAGGGGAACTGTGGAAATCATTCTGGAGGTCGCTCGCTAGTTCAAAAAATCCTGAGGCAAGGATTCTTTTGGCCTACTGTGATGAAGGATGCGGTTGAGTTCGTTAAGAAGTGTGACAAGTGTCAGTTCCATGCTAACTTAACTCATGAGCCAGCAGCACCCTTAGAAACAATTCCTATTGCATGCCCATTCGACCACTGGGGGATTGACATTCTGGGTCCTTTCCTCGTGGCAAAGGCGCAGAAGAAATTTGTGATAGTAGCAGTTGAATATTTCACGAAGTGGGTCGAGGCCGAAGCACTAGCTAAAATAGGTGAGCAGGAGGTCATGGACTTTGTCTGGAAAAATATTTGTAGCCGGTTTGGATTTCCTAGGACCTTAATTTTAGATAACGAAACGTAGTTCCAAGGAAGAAAAATACGGGCATGGTGCAATGAAGTGAAAATCCGGCAGAATTTCACGACAGTAGAAAATCCGCAAGCTAATGGACAAACCGACGTGGCCAATAGGATAATTTTGCAGCACTTAAAAGCGAGGCTAGGTGCAATGAAGACATATTGGGTGGAGGAACTCCCAGGGGTCTTTTGGGCTTATAGGACTACCCCAAGAACTTCTACGGGAGAAACCCCGTTCGGTTTGATGTACAGATCAGAGGAAGTAATCCCAGTGGAAATTGGGGAAGCATCTCACAGGGTATCTCACTACGACCCAACACAGAACGAAGAGGCCCGAATGTTAGAGTTAGAAACGATCGAAGAATAGAGGGATAGGGCCTTGGTTCAAATTCAGGCAGCTAAAGGAAGAATGCGAGCAGCGTATGATGAAAGGGTGAATGAGAGAAATTTTCAAGTAGAGGACCTAGTTCTGCAAAAAGTTGAAGTATCTAAGCATGTGGAAAAATTGGAGGCTAATTGGGAAGGTCCTTTCAAGGTGATTAAGATCCTCAAGAGAGGAACATATCATTTGGAAAGCATGGATGGAAAAGAGCTTTCTAGGCCATGGAACATCCACAATTTACACAAGTTTTATACTTAGGTGAACTACTTAGGTGAACTATTGTAATTATTGGCTTGTTTTGATTGAATATATATGAAATTATTGGGAGGGAAAATACCCCCCTTATTTTGAGATAATTATCAAGCTATAATTAAGAGCGACCATGAGGTCAGCTTCAAATAAAAGCGACCCACGAGGTCAGCTCCAAGTAAGAGCGATCCATGAGGCCAGCTCCAAGTAAGAGCGATCCATGAGGCCAGCTTCAAATAAAAGTGACCCACGAGGTCAGCTCCAAGTAAGAGCGATCCATGAGGTCAACTTCAAATAAAAGCGGCCCACGAGGTCAGCTTCAAGTAAGAGTGATCCACGAGGTCAGCTTCAAATAATAGTGACCCACGAGGTCAGCTTCAAATAAAAGCGACCCACGAGGTCAGCTCCAAGTAAGAGCGATCCATGAGGTTAGCTTCAAATAAAAGTGACCCACTAGGTCAGCTCCAAGTAAGAGCGACCTATGAGGCCAACTTCAAATAAAAGCGACCCACAAGGTTAGATCCAAATAAAAAAGCGACCCACGAGGTCAGCTCCAAATAAAAGAGCGACCGATGAGGATAGCTCCAAATAAAAGCAACTCACGAGGTCATCCATTAAGCGATCTAAAAAAGATCGTGGCAATTAAAAAGCGACCCGCGAGGTTAGCTCCAAGCAAGAGCCATAAAGCGATCTGAGAAAGATCACGGCCTGAATAAAGCGACCTAACGCGGTTTGAATTCGAAAGATAGAGTGAAAATATTGACAAGCAAATATCGTTACAATAGCTAAAAATTATAAAGATCAAACAGCAGTGATAAAGCGAAGTCGGAGACAAAACCAAAATATTTTCATTTAACAGCATACATAGCGAAGTCGGAGACTCAACCAAAATATCTTCATCAAAGCATGCAGGATGATTGTTCACATTATGTTAGCAAAAATATGATGTTTGAAGATTTGCTTTACATAGAGCGTCGAGCTCATTTACAAAAGAAGGAAGCAAAAACGGGGGTCAATCATCTTCATCTTCGTCATCCTCATTAGCAGATGGGGGGAGGTGGTTCAGTAGAGGCAATATGTGTGTGCATGAGGTCAGTCCACTCATCTGTTTCCTCCACCTCGTCCATATCGCGGGTAACATCGAGGCCTTCTTCTTCGCCCGCTTCGCCTTCGTCTGCCCTTTCTAGATCGTCAGTCCAAAAGCAGTCAAGTTTCTTTTGGTTGAAGTCCGGCTTAAAGGCATCCTCTTGTATAGTATGGTCTCGACATCGCTAGAACCCCTCAAATAGGTAGACTGCAGCTCGTTGGGCCACCAGGGTCTCGTAGGAGTGCGAAGTCAGGAAAGACTTGACGCCATCCTCGCGAGCCTTCTGGATCGCGAAAGTATACTCCTCCGAGGTCTGGAAATCCTGGTAGCCTTCTTTGCGACCCGTAACATATGTCTCTTTCAACTCGTTTTCACGGGATTCCTTCTGGTCATTTAGTTCCTGGCGAGCCGCAGTAACATCCTTCTCCAGCCCTTGAACTCGAGTTACGAGTGAGGTGTTTTCCTTGGCAAGTTGTTCTTTGATAGCTTCTGCCTCGCTCAGGGCCTTGGAAAGTTTGTTGATCTCGACCTCGTGAGCATCAAGAGTCCGCTTCCAGTTTGCAGCTCGGAGGGAGAGGGGGTGCAAGAGAGCATTATTCTAGAAAACAATGTACAAAATTAGAGAAACAAGAAACTAAAAGGATTATTTATTGGGAAAGTAAGATAGCGAAGTAACAGAGTTACGGTAAAATTGTTGTGGGCTATTAGCTCCTCCAAATGAGTGAACTCGAAGGGAATTAGGGCGAACTGATCAGGGTCGAGAAGGGTATGTTTATAAAGCTCAAACGAATCCTCCCCAGTGTGTGTATCAAGCACGCAGTTTAGCCCATTAATTGCCCAGTTTAGGACCAGGCGAGGCAGCGAGGCATTGAAAGATGATGAAATTTGAGGAGGGGTCCTTTGCCTTTCCATGTCTCGCATTTCTGCGAGCTGTTTCTCACACAATGAAAGCCATTTAGATTGGGCCTCCATTTCCGGGTTGCTGCAGGTATCATCGTCGACCTCGGGTTGCTTGCTGGAAGATCCCACGGTTGGGCCAAGGCAAAGTTTTTTAGCAGTCGGCTCCTCATGAACGTCACGGTCCCTATTATCAGAGTCCCGGCTGCGCGACTTGTGGGACTTGTCTTTATGGGCTTTTTCCTTATGAGCTTTGCCTCACGAACCCGAGGCTTTGTCTTGGCCCCCAGAACCACTAGAGGGATGCTGAGGGGTTAGGCGAGCTGGGGTGGTGCGAGCGGCTCGCATAGTATCACCAATGCTTGGCACCTCGATAGGGGTAGAAAGATGATCATGCCCTAAGCTGGAGGGGCGCTACCTGATCCCGAGGCAGCATGAGCTCCGGTGGACTTTGGGACATGAGGGGGTCGCTCCTTATGACGAGCCAGTAAGGCCTTTTTCTGATTCTTTAGCTGTTTTGCCAATATAGAACCTTTGACAGACATCTCTGAAATGGAAGATAGAAATGATAAGAATAATTTGAAAGTTGACTTGCAATTTAAGCATAAGCGGTAAAAATTACCCAAACTTAAGGAAGCTGGCTTCGGGGCGGGGCTAAGGTCGGCGAGGGAAAGAACCTCCTTGGTTAAAAACTTTTTTGATAGAAACCAGCTCGTGCATAACACGTATTGAACAAAGGTATCCTCCCAAGTGACCGAGGCGAGGTCATGAGGGTGAAGACGAGTGACTCTCCATTCAAAAGGAACCTCCCAAAGGGTCTCAGTTGGAGCTCGGATGTAAAGAAATTTTTCCTTCCAAGGCCATACGGAAGAAAGGAGGTTATGGATGAGTTTGCGATTGGGTCGCAGGGAGAGATATAAAAAACTTTTTTCACTGGTGGTGGAGGAAGTTAATGGAATAAAGGGCCCAAAAGTGAGGAAACGAGGCTGACACCTCAAAATACTTCATTATGATCAAAAAAACCTAGGATATGGCGGTAAGCGTTCGGAACGAGTTGGGCAGGGCACACTCCCAAACCATTTAAAATATTTGTGGGCAAGCTAAGGAAAACGTAAACCCGCCGAGGCTTGGGAGGTGAAAAGACATACAACGGGGAGGAGGCTTATCAATACAATCGTTCCTCCCCGGAATTATTATCTGAAAATTACTAGGAATAAAAAATCGCTCCCTAATTTGCTACCGATTCCTATTTACTATAGCGAAGTAAGGCCCAAGGGGTCAGAATGCTAAGTGCGGATCTCTGCACGCATCCTCCTCGGACGCGTCATTTTGGGATCTAAGTCGAGGATAGGGTCTCCTAGGGAGCTATGGCTTTAATAGGGCTAGCATGCAAAATACAATCTTGGGGAAGGAGACCAGGTGGGAGCTAGATTCCGAGGTGGAACTGAGCTCGAACTCGAACCACTCGAGCTCGAATCATTGGAACCTGGGGGGTACGGTCGGAAGGCATAGCAAGAAGAAGAAAAATAAATGAAATAAAAAATTGCACGGCGAAGCTAATGGCTACCTCGAAATGAAATCGACTACGTGAAGATCTTGAATGGAGGCTTCGAGCTCATTATGAACCAGGAGAAATTTTTCACCGCACTTGTCTAAAGTAAAAATGACAAACTTAAAAGCTTCCTTATATATATATATATATATATATATATATATATAGGGATGGGCGGGAAGATCAAGCGGTTGATATTGAAGGGACTTTTCAAATTCTACGGCCCAGATTAATGAGTTACCTTAGTAATTAATTACTAAAGTAACTTGGGGAGTAATGATATGTATATATCCGAAATTACTTATTTACCCTCACCTAATAGAAGAAATAACATAAGAAGCCAGGGTCTACAAATTATTGAGGATCGGGTCGCCTTATCCGAACCAAGACAACTGGTCTGGGTCACCTACCTGACCTAATTACGAGGTGGCAGACCAGATCGCCTACTTGACCTAATGGCGAGGTGGCGATTTGGGTCGCCACCGACCCATTACGAGGTGGCGGCACGGATCGCCTACTTGACCTAATGGCAAGATGGCGATCTGGGTCGCCTACCTGACCCAATTACGAGGTGGCACAGATCGCCTACTTGACCTAATGGCGAGGTGGCGATCTGGGTCGCCTACCTGACCCAATTACGAGGTGGCAGACCAGATCGCCTACTTGACCTAATGGCGAGGTTACGGTCTAGGTCGTCTTCTTGACCTAATGGCGAGGTCAGCTCAAGGTCGCCTGCTTGACCTGACACATGCGGAAAACATGGATCTAGACAGGTGGAACAATGTAAGGCCACCACGTAGGACGAGGTTGTATGGCTCCGTACAACCCAATACGACACCGTACGACCTCGTACGGCCAATGAATCGACACCTATAAATACATCACTATTCCTTTGCTACAGGTATCACATTTATTGCTATTCACCTCGCTTTACAATTACTAGCGACCTAACGCATGTACTGACTTAAGCATCGGAGGGTCTTAGATGGGAACCCTCCCGGCTAGCTTAACGTTTATTTGTCTTACAGGACCCAAACCGAAAGTACATAGGCTTGAGACGAACCGACCGGCCCGAAGTACATCTGATTTTCTCACACCCAAATCAGAGAGAAATGGGAAAGGTGGTTTGTGTGACAGGGGCATCGGGTTTCATAGCATCATGGCTGATTAAGCTTTTGCTTCAGTGTGGTTATACTTTCAAGGGCACTGTCCGAAATCTCAGTCAGCTCTCTCTCTCTCACACACACACACACATCTCAATCTCTCATCACACACATACACAACTTCAGGCTTGACATGTTTTAAATTTTGCAATTGGTCAACGGCGTGTTTGCTATCTTTCATTTGTTTTTAGTAGTATTTCATATGTAAATTTTTGTTTCTACTTCTTTTTTTAAAAAAAATGAATATTTCTACTTTTGTTTAAATTGTGCAAAAATAACCAAAAGTTAGAGGCTTGAGGTGTTTTTTCTGCTTTTAGTTTTTTTTGGTAATTACATATGTTTAAGTTATTTTGGCTAAATTGAAAAATATACCCTGTAACTATTGGGTGGTGGCAAAACATGATAGTAGCTTAATCAACTTGCAATTTAGAACAATAATTTTTAAAAAATAGCAGATTGAAGACTAAATTGATTGTTGATTTCAAAAATTCCGGAAATGATTCTCAATTTGGGGATTTCATTTATTTCGGTCCTAATTGCTGACTAGACATATGACATGACAAATTCACGATGACTTGGATGAAAAAAGGGAGCATAAATAAAACTACCCATCCCCCAGTAAAATCGAGCCCCAAATAAGTTGGAGAAAACCAGAAAATTAAATCACTGTTTTTTTATGTTTAAATTTAACTGATTAATTAATAATTATTTTAACAATTCCAATATTAAATTAACCATTTTTATTTTTTACTATATTTCTAATTAGTGTAGTAATTGTTAATATCTATTATATTCTAGAATTAGTATATATATGTGCATATATATGTATTATGACTATATAAGTATTTAATAATATCATAGACTTTTACACATATTAATTATTTAAAAAATTGTATTTATATTATTTTTTTGATCATGCATAGTTATGTTATTTTAATATATTTACATATATATTTATATAAAATTAGTATTTCTATATTTATACTTATTGATAAACCTACTTTTGTAACTATATAATATTTTTCATAAATATATGTTATGTAAATATTTATAAATTTTACACATATATTCATCTATATTAGAGTAACTGTTACTTTTTCTGTTATAATTTATGTTATGTTAGTTAGGGTAGTTACAGAATTAGTTTCGTGTAACTGTTTCATTTCTTCTTCTGATTTCTGTATAAATACTGAGGCCAAGCAATGAAATAATCAAGTCATTCTTATCTTCAATATGTCTGATATACATAGACTATAATATGGTATCACGAGCCTGGTGCATGGTGATTTTTCGGCAACTGTAGCTTTTCCGGTGAATTATTTCCTCTTCTTAGGCTGTGATTATGGCGAATCCAGCTCATTCTGTTGTTCTTCCGACCTTCACCACCATCTCTCTTCGATTAGATCGATCGAATTACTCCTATTGGAAATCTTAGGTGCTTGCAACCGTTCGCGCGCATGGATTTGATGAGTTTTTACTTGGAACTGTTGACTGTTCCATCACAATTTTTGCAGAGCTCTTCTACTTGTCCTGTGGTTATCAATCCTGAATTCCAATTGTGGATGCGAAAGGATGCTTACTTGTTCAACTGGCTCCTTTCTTCTATCTCGGAGTCGATGCTTGGTCATGTGAATAGGCGTTCTACCTCTGCTAAACTCTGGAGTGTTCTAGAGACTTTGCTTAGATCATCATCCAAGGCTAGAGTTATGCATCTGAGGCTGTTGTTGCAAACAACTAAGAAAGGAGATCTCTCAATTGAAGAATATGTGTTGAAAATGAGAGGTATTGCGGATACTCTCTTAGCTGCAGATCAATTAATTAGTGATGATGATCTTATTCTTTACATTCTAGCTGGCCTTGGATCTGTTTGAAAGTGTAGTTGTGAATTAAACAAATCGAAGTGATACTCTTTCTCTTCAAGAGGTTCAATTTTCTCTTCAGTCACATGAAATGAGGTTGGCACATCTCTCATCTCTGCCTGCTCCTTCTGTTGCTCCTACTGCTCAGTTTGCAAATCGGAGGTTTAATTCTTCAGAAAATCCTAGTAGAGGAGGTTTTGGATTCCGTGGCTGTGGAAGGGGCAAATTTAATAGAAACAAACCTGCTTGTCAAATTTGTGGAAAGACAAGTCACCTAGCTGCAAAGTGTTTCAAGAGGTTTGATGTGAGTTTTGTTGGTATGGAGACTCCTCAGCCTAATCATCAAGTGCATCTATCTGCGACTTCACACTCTGGCTCTCCTCAGGCATTGATTACTCCTATGTCTCCACAAACATCTGATTTCTCCTGGTATATTGACAGTGGGGCCTCTACTCATGTTACTTCACAGCTTGGTAATCTGAGTATGCAAGCTCCCTACCTTGGTCATGATAAACTGACAGTAGGTAATGGTTCTCTCCTTCCTATTTCTCACACTGGATCTACTACTCTTCCCAGCCCGTCTCATTCCTACTCCATTTCCCTTCAAAATATCGTTTGTGTCCCTGATATTACCAAAAATCTATTAAGTATATCTCAGTTTACAAAAGACAACAATGTTGTTGTTGAATTTCATAACACCTTTTGTTTTGTCAAGGACAAGGTCACCAATCAAGTTCTGTTGAAGGGTGCTCTCAAGGAGGGATTATATCAACTTGATCTCAGTCATCTCACTGGTTCAAAGTCTTCTTCTCTCAGCAATTCATTCTCTCAGAATTGTAACATTGCTTCTACTTCTTCCAGTATTGATGTGTGGCATCATAGGTTAGGCCATCCTTGTACTAATACTTTCAATAATGTCATGAAACTTCTTCATATTCATGTTTCATGTAATAAGCTCAGTTTTTGTGATGCTTGTAAAACTGGCAAGATGCATGCTATGCATTTCCCTTCCATAAATTCAAAATCTGTTTCTCCTTTTGACCTTGTCTACTCTGATGTTTGGGGACCATCAGCTACTTCTTCTAGTGATGGTTACAAGTACTATATTCATTTTGTTGATGAATTCACAAGATAAACATGGATTTTTCCTTTACAAACTAAAAGTGATGCTTACAATGCTGTTGTTCAATTTTTTGCTTATGTTGAGAGGCAGTTTAATACAAAAACCAAGGCATTCCAATGTGATTGGGGAGGTGAATACAGAAAATTATCCACTTATTTTCAGTCCCTTGGGGTTGTCTTTAGACATCCTTGTCCATACACATATGCTCAAAATGGTTTACCAGAAAGGAAACATCAACATATTGTTGGCCTAACTCTTCTTGCTCATGCCCACTTCCTCTCAAGTTTTGGTGGGATGCATTTCTAACTGCTGTTTATCTGATTAATATCATTCCAACTCCTGTCCTACAAAACTTATCTCCATTTCAGAAATTATTCAAGAGACTCCCTGATTACTCTTTTCTCAAATCCTTTGGGTGTGCTTGCTACCCTTATCTTAGACCATATAACACTCATAAACTGCAATTTAGATCTTCCAAATGCATTTTCCTAGGCTACAGTCCAGCACACAAAGGGTACAAATGCTTGCATCCTTCAGGCAGAGTTTACCTTGCCAGGACTGTCTCTTTCAATGAGAGTGAATTTCCATATCCCACACTATTTTCTCCTTCTATCAACTCATCTTCTACTTCCATTCTTAACACTCTACTTGTCCTTCCTCCTCCACCCACTGAAGCTCCAGTTGCAGCACTTCCTGTAGCTCCTCATTCTCCCTTACATCAGTCTCCTCTTATCTCTTCTTCCTCCTCCTCTTCAGTTGCTCCTTCTCCTCCCTCCATCTCTCTTCCACCTGCTCCCATTCATCACATGATCACTAGGTCTAGGAATGGAATATACAAGCCTAAAGCCTTCTCCACTTCTACTTGTCCTGTTTCTGAACCATTATCTGTTTGTCAAGCTTTGTCTGACCCGGGTTGGAAAGCTGCTATGGATCAAAAGTATAATAATCTCATGCATAATCACACATGGGATTTGGTTCCCTTTGCAGAAGATATGAATTTGATTTCAAATAAGTGGGTGTTTAAGACAGATGGTGTAAGTCCAAGCGGCTACGATAATCTAGAGGGGGGGTGAATAGATTATCTCCATCTTTTCGATTTTACCCTTTTTTTCAAACCGAAAGCTCAAAGACAATAATAAAGGTGCGGAATGTAAACAACACACGTCGATTTATAGAGGTTCAACTCACCTAGGGCCTAATCCTCTACCACCCCAGTATATCCAGGATGGATTTCAAAAAGAAAAAGAATTTTATTAATTACCAAAATTAGTACAAATTTAACTTACAACACCTTGAAGAGCACCACACTCTTCAACTACACCACCTTTGGAGATTACCACAATCTCTCTTTGAAGATTACCACAATCTCCAACGGCACCTTGTGAAGATTACCACAATCTTCAACCTTGAAGAATACCAAATTCTTCAACACCTCAACAAGAAGATTACCACAATCTTCTTACACCTAACACCTAGATCACCCAAGTGTGTTCTTACCACAAGAACACTCACAAGGATATCTTGTGTTGAATGATAACCCAAAATTCAATATTACAACTCGATAATGAATTATACAATTGAGTGCAAGTGTAATCAAGAATAGCCTAGACCTCAAGGATGTGAAAGTGATAAGCTAGGCAAATTACAACAAGAATAAAGACAAAAGAAGACCAAGTGTTTGCTTGAGTATATCTTGTTGTGTTGTGTTGTTCTCTTTTATTGTTGTGCTTCAAATCTTCCTCTATTTATAGGAGATGATTGATACTTGATAGGCTCCTCTTGGAATCTGATATCTACAAAAAATAGCAATTAAAATCAAGATTATAGCTGTTAGAAATCAATTCCACAAATTAAGGAAAAGTTGTCTGCTGCACAACGGTTAGAATTTTGATGTCAAACTTGAGGGCGACCGGTCGCGCACAAATAGAAGTTTGAAAGAACGCAACAAAAAATAGCTAGGGGGACCGGTCCAATGGGGGGTCGACTGGTCACCCTAGAGTGCAATCGGTCGCCCCCTATGAGGACCAGTCACCCTGACCAATTTTTGGAGTTATGGGAGTTCTGTTTCGTGAAATGCGTTCCAGTGTAGGTCGCCTCTTTTTCGGTCGGCCGACCTCCAAAAATGAAATGTTGTCCGATTTTTGTCGAAAATAAACCTCAAGAAATACTCCAGAAAAATTCGTGAAAAACATTTTAAACCGATCGGAGTATTTAGGACAACATTTAGAAACATAGTTTCAATGTAAAACCCATTGACATAAAATCCTTAAATGTGTTGTCCAATATTGTCGAAAATAAACTTGAGGAAATACTCCAGGAAAATATTAAAACCATTTTAAATCATTTAGGAGTATTTGGACAACCTTTAAAAACATTGTTTTGGTATAAAAACAAAATCATCAAAATCATGATAAAACCATTTATCAAACAATCTCCCCTTTTTGATGATTACAAACCAAAACAATTTTAACAAGGTCGATTTTGAAAACAAAACATTTTTACCGGTTAAAAAAAGAACTATCCGTTGTGAGCGACAACATTCCACGCGATATAATCACAAGGATGGGAGTAAAGATATTCAAACACATATAGCAAAAGCTCCCCTATCAATATGCACAAAGAAGAGTAATGTAAAAGCAATCAACCACAAGCTAAAAGCTTAGCTTTTACATATTGATCTTAAGTTCAAGAGCTTATAAGCTCCCCCTGTCAACAAAACATCATTAGACAAGTATATGAGTCCATCATACAAAAATTGGACTAAGTATAATACACAACTTATGACTTTAGGAAGTCATAGCTTATAGCTTCTTTTGTTTAGCTTAACTTAGCTTTTATGAGCTAATGAGCTTATAACCTGTTTCTCTCCCGTTGGAATCATAAAAAAGAATGTTAGCACGATAAAAACATCATATAATCATATCAAAGTGCGCAACTAAACCGATGTATCGAGCTATTTGAACAATGAAGCTTATAGGTCAAATGGGAGGAAAGAGTCGATCATACGACTTGTAAAAGCTTATGAAAACTCCTTTGATTTGCAAGAACATGATCTCTATAAATATATAAGATATTTGAAATCAAGAGAATCATGTAGGTGATGAATTTTTCATTGAAACATTTTATCGAACATTTGGCGGGCGTCAAAAATTGAAGAAGATATATATAGCCCTTGTAAATGTAATCAAGCCAAGTTTTTCATCACCAAAAGTAATTTGATAAATATCATCCATCAACAATCATCAATCACAACACAATTATATAAGAATTACATCAAGAAATATACATATAGGCCAAGTTCTCAAGGGTTCAACCCAATTGAGATAAATGAGTAGAAATCTTACCATTCAATCGGTAAAGACGAGTAATGATGATGATAAACGAGCAATATAATCCCCAAAATATGTAATTTATGCAACAAAGCTCATTTGGAGTGAATTGTGTGTGCAAATGACAAAGGGACGAAGAAAGGAAGAAAAAACGCCAAAATGCTAAGTCCGGGAAACAAAGCATTTTATCCGAACAATCAGCAGGGCGACCTACTGGAGGGTCGGGAGACCAGGTCGGAGGCTAGGGCGACCGGTCGGCCTCAGCTCCTTCAGCCCACTGCTTCTTTCTGTTTTGCAAATTCCGAAGTTTGATCCAAAAATCTGATTTTTCGCCCCTAAGTTTTGAAAACGTTCAAAATGCAAACGTAGACCTCATTCAATATACATTATGGCATAATCAAGCTCGAAATGAGGTAAAATACTCAGCGGTGAGCGATTAAAAAGTCCGCGAGTTATCTTTGAGACGGAATTAAACACATCTCAAGTTTTTGTTAAACATGCAATCCCTTTGAAAAAATATCGAATCTCAATATGTTTAGTTCGATTATGACGAAACTATATTTTGAAAAATTATTATCACCGGACTTGTTATCCCGAAAAATAATAACGTTTTAAAACTTTGGATGAACAAGTCATAAGAAGAAGTGCCTTACAAATATTTGAAAATTTCTTTTAATGGCACTTTAAAGAGATTCGTTGGGATTGTTTTAAGTCGAGCATATAGACATAAGACATATAGAATGTCGAGTCTAAGGAGTAATAAACGAATAAACATACCTCAAATTCGTTTGTCAATCAACATGCCTACCTCAACCTTTGTCAATTTTCACATTTGTGGCCATATAGGTTGAAATGGTTCTTTCTTCTTCAATGCCTCACTTCTTCTTTTGAGTGTGGAATATAATCACCTTTTTGGCATTGTTGAACTTGAATTCCAATGATCAAATTTGAGCTTCCCTCATAATGATCATCTTAGTTTCACCTTGCATTGACTTGGAAAAATATCTTGCACAAATATTCATTAGTAGCACCAAAAATATCAACATAAATTTGCACAAGTAAACAATCTTGCCCTTTTTCAAAAAAAATGTAGTATCAACTTTACCTCTTGTAAAAACATTTTGCAAAAATAGCTAAGTCTATCAAACCATATACGGGATACTTGTATCAACCGTACAAGGCCTTTTATAAAAATCATTTGGCCTAAAATTTTAAACTCCGATAGACTTCTATTTGAATAAAACCATTTAGAAAATTGGATTTAACATCTATTTGGTAAAGCTTGAAATTTTCTCAAAACAAGAATGGGCAAGTAAAGTGCAAATAACTTCTAGATGTGCTATGAGTGCAAATATTACATCAAAATCAATACCTTCTTCTTGACAATACCTTTGAATTACTAACCTTGCCTTGTTCATCAAACTTGTTACGAAATACCAAAAATTTCTGCAAAATCTCAACAAAGAATCTTGCACAAAAGCATAGTAATATCGAATAATAGAGACACTATAGCAAGTAACATATATTATGCTTAAAGAAAATCATCAAGAATATAATACACATGTTAGTTTAAATAAGCTTGTAGAAAGCTATATAAGGTCTCTTTTGAAATATGAAAATACGAGAGCACATAGTTGAGACCTCATTTACAGGAATCATATGAACAAGAGCTTTGACATAAGCATCCAAGAATAATGGCATTTATAAGTGCAATAAAATGCATAACTTAGTAGATCAATTGTTTTATCAAAACACAATATAATTCTTTACAAATCTTGGATAAAACAAGCTATGTCAAAAAAATGCCTTTTCAAAAAAAATCAAAACATCCTCTTAATGGCACTTGTATGAAAAAAAAAGTACATAGGCATATGGCACAACATGTATCGAGTCTAAGAGATGAATAACAATAGTGAGCGTACCTCGATAGTTCATGTTACTCTTGACATATTATGACGTAGATGGCCATTTGTGATGATATATGAATCCTACACAATTCTTAAACCAAATTTTGCACAAACATAATAATACATGTGTAGGCTAAGCAACAAGAGATATCACAACAATGCTAATGCTATAAAAATCCATAAGAGATAAAAACATATAAGTCTAAGTAAGTCCACAACATGTAAGGTCTCATTTTTCAAAGTATTTTAAAAACACATAAATATATATATAGAAGACCTTATAATTTTTAAAACTTATTTTGCAATTTAAACACAAATAGAAACATGCAAAAATAAAATGCATATTTAAATAGGGAGAAACGGTTTACCAATTTCACAATTTCCATGGGTTGTGTCGTTCCCATTGTTGATGATATCTTCCCATTTGAAAATCTTCATGTTGATGGTGGTTTCTCCAATTGCTCCATTTCCAAGCATTGTGGCCTTCCCATTTTCGAAAGTGTCTTTCTCTTGGAAAATCATCTTGTTGATGATATTTTTGCCATTTCCAAGGATTTTGTTCATCCCATTTTTGATTATTTCCTCTTCTTGGAAAATGACTTTGTTGAAGGTGTTTTCTCCTTTGATCAAATGAAATGGTCATTTGATGTCTTCTTGGCGGTATGAATTTTCTTCAATTATTATTTCACCGGGTACCTAATATAACATTGTTTTGTGGTACCCTCAAGTGCTTGGGTCCTTTAGGATTAGCTTTGAGACTTTTAGGTCTCTAACAATAATTAGAGCTATTTCTAGCCCGACAATTATTTACCGTATGACCTTTTTTACCGCAATAGAAGCAAGTAATAATTTTTGGAGCATAATGACCAACATGCATAGGGACTTGATTTCTTTTCACATAATTTACAATACTAGGCTTATGATCAAGTCCTTTATCACAATCATGAATATCAATAATCTTGGTCATTTTAAAGGTACTCGAGTTGGATTTTGATAAATCCTTTTTCATACAATTAATTTCCTCAACAAGAGTACTATTTTCTTTTTCAAGGTTTCTGTTAGGAATTTTATTGTTTAGATTTTGATGAATGCCATGTAAAACTTAGAATAGAAAGTTGGCTCCCCAATTCTTGCTTTGAAATGTATTGTAACAATTAAAGTGGCCAAGCCGAGTTAAGTCGCCTACGCTCCAACTAGCAAGAAGACAAATCAAGGCTTGAAGGAAAACTCACGTGAGACAGTGAGTACAACAAAGAAGAAGCACAGAACTCGATCAAGGAGCGGTGAGATACACGGTGAGTGGAACATCAGTCAAGTCAACTCAAGAGAAGCCAAGTCCAGTCAAGTGATGAAGAGTCATCCATGATTGGAAGTCGACTCTAAGTCACCTGGGGAAAGCGAGGAGATGCATCAAGTCGAGATAATCGAAAAAGAACCGTTGCCGTAAATCAAGAGATTTACTTAAACAAGTAATATCTCCATACTACCTTTCTTGGAGTGCTCGACCCCGAAGCGTGCAAAGAAATGAACCAATGGGAAGCACTACACCGTGTCGAATTCGAAAAGGTGATAAAACATTTCATACGAGGAAATGGCAATTCCAAGAAGCGCAAACCAACGATCGCAAAGTGATTTTCAAAAATGAGCCTATCTCTTCAACGGGCAAATTTTTGAAAGTTCACTATAAAAGGTTGAGGAGTTTGATTGAGAAGGATGATGCGTGAATGAGTGATGCGTGAATGACACACACGTGAGATATACGAACTTATCAAACCGAAACATTCTCAATCCTCAAGCTACATCTCAAGTACATCAATCCAACACTTACCCGTGAAGGAACGAGAACTTCAATCGGTTGAAGAGGAAAACACTGAAAACAAGGGGTCTACATTCCAAGAAGGATTGTAGAAAGGTTCAAGGCTGAACCAAGTCTTAAGCTTTTGGAGGGCTTCGTGATCAAATCCAAAGTGCTTGAGCAAGTGAGTCTGTAGTAGCAAGCAAACTGCCCGCCTGTGAAGAAGCCGAGTCGCACGAGAAGCCACCGAGTGATCAAGGCGTCTCTGCATCGAGTCCCAAAGGATCAAGTCAAATTTGTTGTGATCAAGACTTGTATCCGGACCATTACCACTTTGTAAACCGATCATTACTTAGTGGATTCCTCCAGGAGTTGGAGAAGAGAGGAGTAGAAGAATTACCCCATCTTCGAACCTCTATAAAAACTTTATGTGTCAATTACTTTACAAAGACTTAAATATCCGCACTTTTAATTGCTTATATCACATTGATAAATTTGCTATCCATTTGATAATCCATAAGTACTAAATCAAGTCAGAAACTTTGCTTAATCAAACTAAAGGGTGTTAAGTCTTCCCATTGAAAACAAAAAACACAAATTGAGTCAAATCATAGCCAACAATTTGAGTTACTCTACTAATGTACTCAGTTGAGTCTGTTGAGAGATTAACTCTCTTGAGTGACTAATTCGATCGTCCATCAAGGATACAAGTGTGTAGAACTCAGAGATTTAAAAGGACTAAATCGAAAATTTGGTAAGGTTTATTCAACCCCCTTCTAAACCTTACACTTACACCCCTTGGGACCTACAAGTGGTATCGTGAGCGGTTGGTTCATTGAACCCTCCGTGACCGGTTTGAACTAGATCTCCAAACTTTTCAAAAGTCCGCTTTAGTACTTGAGCTTTCAAAACTCTTTTCTATCATTAAAAATTATTATCATGGAAGCAAATCTAACACGCATTCCTATGTTCACTATTGAAGAATTTGATGATTGAAAATTCGTATATGTGCTCATCTATCAACATTACATGATGAGATGTGGATAGTGATAGAAGATGGGCCTCGCAAATATTAAAGGTGAAACACAACAGTCACGAAGAGTTGCGGTGAAGGGAAGAAGATCCAAGACCTGCATCAGCTTATGGTTGAAAACCAAGAACCGAGTGGACAAATGATGACAAAAAGATACAATCGGGACAATGTAGCCAAGGACATCCTGTACAAAACCTTGGACAAAGCCATGTTCAATAAAGTCAAATCTTGCAAAAACGGCTAAGGAAATCAGGACAAGCCGACATTAATTTGTGAAGGCTCGTGAGCAAATCAAAGAAAACAAACTATCGGTGGCAAGACAAAAATTTGAGAACTTTAAAATGATCTCGGAGAAAACCTGGATCAACTAGATGCTCGATTATCGAAATCACAAATGAGTGTCTACACTTGGAAAGGAATATACACGATGAAATGTGTATGAAGATCCCGAAAAGTCTTCGGTGAATGGGAGATGAAGGTCATGGCATTGAGACACTCCATGGACCTATCTAAGACATCCAATCATGAGTTATTCTCGGACCTCAAAGCCTACGAGTTTGGTGAGAAGGAAAGACCGAGGAAGAGACAGTTGTGACCCAAAACAATTTTGCTCTAGTTGTCAAAGATGGAAGGAGAGTCTGAAGTCAAAAGAGGCAATTGACCCGGAAGAAATTGCCCGATGGTTAAAAGATTTAACAAGTTCTTTAACAAGAACTACAAGAGAGAAAGGGTGAATCCTCCGAAGACACTCGGCTCCCTCCAAATCAAGGGATGAAAGGCCAACCAAGAAGAATGATCATCAACAAGTTGAGTATCAAAGGGTGACAACTCAAGAATAGAAAGAGCTGATCAAAAGGGTCAATATCTATGTTGGAATTGTAGACAACAGGTCACTATGCTATTGATTTGCTCATATCCCGTAGTCAACAAGACAGTAAACGAAGAAGAAAGAAAGGTCTTTGAGAAAGAAGACAAGAGAAGAAAAAGGCAATGATGGTCGCAGAGATGCCGAGACAAACAAGTCAAGGGAGACGGTGACTCAGAGAGAGCGATGAAGTCGACTACTCAAGTGACTCGAAGAAGAAGCCTTGATCCGCTTAATGGCCAAAGAACAAGATCAAGAAGATGAGGTACAATCTAACTCAACAAGCTCGACACTAGTGATAGTGGTGACACACACACTTCATCACCCACTCGATCTTTATGATTCATTAGGCAAAATGATGAAAGATTTTGAGCACATTAAAACCTCACACACACTATTGAATGAGGAAAACAAACCAACTCAAAAGTCAAAACTCAAAGCCGACTAAGGAGCCGAGTACTCTAAGTCAAATAGCGATGAGAATAAAAGTTTAAAGGTGAAAATGCTAAATTAATAGCAGAAATTCTTCTGCTATAGAAAAGAGGAGAATGACCTCAAAATGTTATTGCCTCATTCACTAAGGCATCTAAATCATTGGATGATCTTATTATGAGTCAAAGAGAATGTGAGACAAGACAAGACAGGCTTAGGATTTAATTCCTCCGTGCCATGTCAAACCACAAGAGTAACTTTGGAAAAAGGATCTTCAAGTCATGAAGAGTCCGAAAAATCCAAAACTCTAAATGTTGCACACACTTTCAATCCAAAACACAACACTAAGCAAAGCGGCCTTGGTTACAAAGGAAAAGGAAAACGACCGAGTTGAGAGTCTTTGAAAAGAAGCGGTGAGAAGAGATTCACCGAGTCCTCAAACAGACTCCAAACAGAAAATACTCTGTAAATAGGAAGCAGAGCTACCAAAAATCCCTTAAAACTCATAAAAGAAATACATATGATGGGAATGGTAGAAAATATCCAAGCCAAGCCGATGGAATAATGTGAACTACCCGGCTAGACTTATGGAATACAAGCCCCAGTGGCAAAGGCCTAGAACTCAACAAAGGCCATTCCAAAAGCATAAGAGCTTTCAAGACACATATGCACCTAGGCACTACACTCAAAGACACCACAATTACCCAAGAAAGGCAATTGCTAAAACACATATGCAGCATCTGAGACAAAAGAGACAATTTGTATGAACCAGACTCCCAAGCAATTTGCCAGGATTAATTATGATTATGGCATCGATAGATGGCAACCTCTTGAGTCAAATCATTTGGCTATAGGTTGGTTGGATCATCTTATAATTCTAACCCCTCGGGACCCGGACAAGAATGGGTACCTAAAACTTAATTTCCTTGATTGCGGGTTCAAGGAGCAGTGAAGTGCCAAGGAACCTGGTACATGGATAGTGGTACATTTCCGGACATATGACAGAAATAAGAGAAATCTGTCAAAATTCAAGGAAGTCAAAGGAGCCAAAGTCATATTTGGAGGAAATGAAGCTCTGGTGAAATAAGAGGCATTGGATCCATCCGGAGGAATGGTTTAGAAATCACAGATGTTGCATATGTTGAAGGACTAAACTTCAATTTACTAAGCATCATCAACTCGTGACAAGGGCTACAATGTTGGATTCAACATGGGAATATGCCAAATCAAAAATGTCGAATCTAATGAAGTTGTCTTTGCAAGGATGTAGACAGAAAAATATGTATGTAGTGGATTGGTCAACCGCAACACCCAAAGACTGTCTACTAGCAAAAGAGCACAAATTGAATCAAGTTGGTTGTGGCACAAAAAGCTGAGTCATCGAATTTCAAAACGATCAACAAACTAGCAAGAAGTCATCTTGTGGAAGGACTTCGGACTCGGTATACAAGAAGGAGAGTATATGTGATGCATGTCGGGAAGGAAAACAAATCAAAGTGCGTCGTTCAAAGAAAAGACATGTCCATCCTCAACAAGAATATTGCAGACCGCTTCATATGGATCTATTTGGCCCAGTGGAACCAGCAAGCATAAGTGGAAAGAAATACACCTTGGTGGTAGTAGATGACTACTCAAGATATACATGGACAATATTCATGTGCAAGAAGAAAGAAACTCTACAAAAGCTACCACGGTGATGAAGAGGATACAAAATGAGAAGAGTCAAACCATTATCAAAATAAGATCGATAGAGGAACTGAGTTTGTCAATGGAATAATAACTCGATCTTGTATTGAGAATGGTATTGGTCATGAACTATCACCGCAAGGACTCCACGTGAGAATGGAGTTGCGAGAAAGAAGGGAAGAACCCTCAAAGAAGCGTGAAGGACCATGTTAGTCACGGCAGGTTACCAAAAAGATTTTGGGTCAAGCAATCAACACACCGCTACACCCAAAACAGATGTATGATAAATAGCGGTGACAAAGACTCCTATGAGATCCGGATGGAAGAAAACCAAATGTTGCATATTTGGATATTTGGATGTAAATGCTTCATCCACAATAATGGCAAAGACAACCTAAAGGCTTTTGATGCTAAAGTCGATGAGGGTATCTTCTTAGATACTCGGTGAAAGCAAAGCCTGAGAATACTCAACAAAAGAACTATGGTTACAGAAGAATCCATTCATGTAGTATTCGATGAGCCAAACATAAATGGAGAAGACATTGAAGAGTCGGTGATAAGTCAAACATCCAACCTCACGAGAAAAGTCTATCTTGTCAAGTCAAGCGGGGATTATCAATTCGAAGAAGATGAGATAGCCGAATCTCAAAAATTTGGAAAATGCGGTGAGTGATCACGAGAGAGACCGACCACAAAGAACAGTACCGCAAGTCGATCAATCCGGCTAACTTACTTCAACCTCGACGTAAGATGGTGAGAGACCATCCACGAGAACTTGTCATTGGGGACATGAGAGAAGGTGTCAAGACAAGATCCGAGAACTCAACAAGAAGCAATGTTCACATGCTTCATCTCGCAGAAGAGCCCAAAGATGTGTCACAAGCATTGGATGACACACATTGGATTCAAGCTATGCAAGAAGAGTCAATCGTTTGAGAGAAATAAAGTATGGGAATTAGTACAAAGACCCATACATCAAAATGTTATTGGAACCAAATGGGTATTCGAAATAAGATGAACGAGGAAGGTTCGTGGTAAGGAACAAAGCAAGATTGGTAGCCAAAGGATATTGCCAAGAAGAAGGAATAGATTTTGATGAAACATTTGCTCTGTAGCAAGATTGGAAGCTATAAGGATGTTTCTTGCCTATACGCACTCACAAGAATTTCACCGTATATCAAATGGATGTAAAAAGTGCATTCCTAAATGGTCTATTGGAAGAAGAAGTGTATGTTGAACAACCTCCGGATTTGAGCGGAAGACTCTTGGAGACAAGGTATACAAACTCAAGAAAGCCTTGTATGGATTGAAACAGGCACCCGTGAGTATGGTATGATACCCTGTCACAATTCCTAATCGAAAATGGATTCACTAAAGGAAAAGTAGATAGAACACTTTTCGTAATTCAAGACAAGAAGAAAGCATCTTTGCTTGTTCAAATATATGTGGATGACATCATTTTTGGATCCACTAACAAAGAGTCATGTGAAAAATTCTCAAACCTCATGCAAAGTAAATTTGAAATGAGCATGATGGGAGAGCCGACATTCTTCCTTGGACTTCAAGTGAAACAAAGTGAAGGATGGAACCTTCATAAGTCAAACAAAATACACGAGAGATTTAATGAAGAAATTTGGTATGGAGGAGAAGTCTTACGTAAAAATACCAATGAATACATCGTCAAAATGGACATGGATGCAGATGGCAAGCTCGTAGATCAAACAAGATCTGAGCACTTATTGGATCATCGCTCTATCTCACAAGCTAAGCAGCCGGACATCACCTTTCTTTGTAGGTGTATGTGCAAGATTTCAATCTGCTCCAAAAGAGAGCCATATGACTCAAATCAGCTAAGAGAATATTGAGATACTTAAAAGGAAGCCAGGAAGTAGGCCTATGGTATCCAAAGGAAGGTGGATTCAAGCTAATTGGCTATTCGGACTCGACTATGTCGGATGCGAGTGGGACAGGAAAAGTACTTGAGGCACATGTCAAATGCTTGGAAAGACTAATTTCTGGTTTAGCAAGAAGCAAAACTCAATAGCCACCTCTGGTGGGCGAGAATACATAGCTGCGCATTTTGTTGTGCCCAAGTCCTATGGATGAGACAAGTGAGAGATTATGAAGTTGAAGAAAAAGAAATACCAATCATGTGTGATAACACAAGTGCCATTGCAATCACTCAAAATCCCGTGTTGCACTCAAGAACAAAACATATAGATGTCCGATATCATTTCATAAGAGATCATGTTGAAAAGAAGGACATTATCTTGGAGTATATCTCAAGCGACAAGCAACTAGCCGACATCTTCACAAAACCATTATGTGAGTCAAGATTTGAAGAACTCAAACATGAGTTGGGGCTAATTGAGCTAAGGTCGAGACACGGAAGAATCAAAGAAAAGGAATGGAACAGAAAGAAGGTGAAAAAGAGTGAAAACAAAAATCACTCAAGAATCAAATGTTGTGATCGGAAAATCGGCTATATCAAGTCGGTGATAATGAGTCACTAAGAGAAATGTGAAAAGCGAGTTAAAACAAACTAAGAGATAAGCCGATTAACTTATGAGCAAAGTGACAAAAACGATCGTTTTTTGATCGAGCGGAATGTTTTAAGAGACACGCAAAGATAATGATGATGTGTACGGGACATAAAGCCGCACACCAAGCCTATGATTGGATATAAATCTTGCCGCATTAAATACGAGACATTAACTGCTCAATATGCGTGCGAAATCCAAGCCGTTGATTTTGATCACGATTCAAAAACCGTCTGCACGTCCTTTCATAAACCATATTTAAACCATTTTTCGTCCGTTTCTCTCTCACACTTCTAAAAACTGTTCAATCTCTCTCTCTCTCAGAAAGCAAAGGCAAACACTCTCAAAACCCTATCAACCTTCAAATCAAATTTCTGAACTTTTCTTGAAATTATTCTAAGAAATGGCACCAACTTATGACTTTACCAAGTTGGGAAAACAAATCCACACCGGTTCGACCGTGGATTTCGACGGGATGGTGAAGCAGGGGTCCGACGACACCCTGGTGAAGAAAATCGCGGAGAAGTTAGAAACGTCAGGACTGAAACCGTTTCTAACACTGGAGTATCCTATGACCTACGTGGAGGAGGTCGCACAATTCTACGTGAATGCTGAGATTCACGATGAAGGAATCAAGTCATCTGTTCACGGGAAGCAGCTGACTATCACTGCCAAGGATTTGGCTGAATATTGCTCACTACCAGCAGAGGGAGCATCCGAAATCAAAGAGGTTGATGTAAACTTGGGCGACGCGTGGAAAGAAATAGCCAAGTCCGGCGTTGTCGACAAAATAATATACACAGTTAAACAAACAAGAGAGCTCAGCTTTGAAGGAAGATTATCACAAATTGTTGGACATTGTTGCCAAGTGTATCGACATCAAATTTGGCGCTTTGACCAATGTCAAAGGCAAAATTGTTGTGATGGCCGCAATAATCGAAGAAAAGAAGATAAAGTGGGCTGAGTTTATCTACAGCAGATCTGCTTTAACGTGGGAACAAGTCCTTCAAAGAAGATGGGTCATTTGGAGGATCTCTCGGGATATGGCCTAGTGATTGGCCGGCTATTGGAGGTGAAAGGAGTACCTCTTAGACATGGGAAGGCTTTCCATGTTAACAAGAGGATGTTGAGCTAATCTCTCTGGTGCTCGAAGCGAGCGTACGCCAAGAGAGCGACACGATGAGGGGGAATGGTGACCCAAGAGACACACCGCCTCCTCTCCAACAAGAAGAAAGCGCCCTGCAGCCTACAAGAAATCTCTTTGCCCTGCAAAGAAAGAAAACCAAACATGCACTGCCCCGCAGCAGAGTCACCGCCCCAAGCAAGCAGAGTCCCCGCCCAGCGGCAGTATCACCCGCCCCTGCAGCTAGCGGCGGTCGAGAAGGACTCACAAATTCTTCTCTCGATCGTCAAAAAAGAGGAGAATCGACAAGCACAGACGGCCCGGCTCCTCGGAAACAAACACAAGCACGCCCCGGCCGCCCAAGATTCAGAGGACACCGTCGTCGGTAAATCCCTCGGTACAAACCAAGAGACGAAGAAGACTTGTAAAGCAATCCGAACAGGAGAAACCAGTGAGTCAGCTACTCGGCTAGCACAAATACTAGGAGACTACTTTGGAGAAGTAGAGTCTCCGAAGTAGTAGATGAAAAACCAAGTCTGCTTTGAAGGTGATCGAGAGAGGCAACTCAAGACACTGTTGTAGCTCACACAAATTTGAAACACAAGAAGAACCAGCTCGGGCGAGATAGTGATGTGATGATCCTATCTCCACCTTACCCGGACATCCGAGAATCGTCTGCGTGAGTGGAGAAAATGGAAGTTGAGCAAGTCGGGAACAGTTCCAACGGCTTTGAATTCATAGAAGAAGAAGAGGAACTACTAAATTTCCTTGGATTATCTGTACTCAGCTCTAGATGAAGACAAGCTGCATGGATATTCGCAGATCTACAAGGACAAGGAGAGAGGAAAGCAAGTGAAGAAGAAAGACGCGAGAAGGCAAGCACCGCCTCTATCTATCTCGGCACTGAACACTTCCATCCTCTCCTTGATGTCTTCTCCGAAAGTGATGAGGAACTGCAGAGAATCCGCTTTGCCACGGAAGAGTTGCAATTGCAAGCAAGCATTGCATGAATCAAGAATCCTTCACGAGCAAAGGCGATGGAGGGACCAGGAGAGTCCTCCGAACACACCGAAATCGATCCAATGGGAGTGGTTGACAAATAGCCACCGATGTTGCCGCTACCACTTCCCCTGACTCACTCGGAAGGCAATAAGGAAATGGCGATGAACCGGGCTAGTGGGGACCCCGGTCGAGCCAACCCCTATTGAAGGTGTGTTACCACCGCCCCAACTATTTGAACCATCAATTGCAACAGTAGGGAGTTTGGAGACGAGTGACCCCACTCCAAGTCACTCGGCTTGTGCTCCAACCGAGGGGAAACTCCCTCCACTGCGGCAAGGTCGGAGGATCTGCAGATGACTCCACAAAGAATATAGGAGGCGAAGTGGAGGAAACTCAAATGCAAGAAGAATGACAAGTTTGATTTAACGGCTCAGGCGAGTTGAGACTGTCTCGGTGAGGTGCCAACGACTACGAAGGCTAATGACGCCGATGCAATCGAGGCACTGAGGAACAGCCACGGGAGTTAACACTACAGGCGATGAAAGTGCAATCCATGGGGTTGAGACTCCAATGGATGCCATGTAGAAGACCCTAAGACAGTGACTTTGTCGAAAGGGAAGCCCAGCCTCGCAGCAGAGAGACCGCTGGAGGAAATGAAGGCCACGGGAGGTTGAGACTTAAGGGGGTAACACAGTGAAGTAGAGAACATCCCTCCCGCAACCATCGATCCATCTCGAGAAGGAGATCGGCGCACTTCATGATTCCCGGACAACCCCGATGTCACCTTTTCGGGATCGGAAAGGCGAAGAAAAGCGAGTCAACCCCATGACAAATCCAAAAGACTCAGTGCGGATGTTCCGGCACGAGCAAGTCGATCCCAAGACTACTCGTCCCGGACCTTTAATTTTGATGATGAGCCACCAATGGAAATCTCATCATCGTCCGATGACGCTTCCGATAAGGCCGAGGACCGATCTACTCAAAAGGAGAAATCGGTGAGACCAACGGTCATTAAGACAGCGAGGCTCGGCAAGCCAGTCTCTTGCACCACAAAACCCACCAACCAGGAGACCACTGCTCGGCTCCTCAAGCTACAAGTGGATCGATTCCCAAAAGAACTTCACGTCCACCGCTTATCATCGAACAAATCCCGGATGGCGGTGATGAATCCTTTGTGGAATCTTTCCCTTTCTCACTAGAGATACGAGAACTCCACGAAGAGTCGAAAATGAGCAAGCACGCTATCACAGACCAGCTCTGTTTTCACTCGGGCACCATTGTTCAGTGACTTGATTTCGACTTTGTATGGCCATCACCGCAATTGAAGAATCAATTTGAAATACGAAATACGAAGTGTTCAAGGCACTCTTTCTTTGAAGTTGAAAAGATGGAAAGGCATCAGGCCTCCTTGGATATGCGCTGGACAATGAGATGCCAAACCTGGTGACTTGAGAGGCATCACGATCGAGGATAAAGGAATGGTGGCAACAAAGAACAATCAATGCGTGTGGAACAGGTGAGATACTTGAGACAATTATTTAACAATTCTTTGGTGTGAGAGTCGAAAGCTGTTGATGCGAAACGGCTGCTGGGAACACATTGAACATATGCACGAAGCTCACTTTGCCGAGATCAAGGCCGCTGCGTGAGCGAAATGCAAATGATATACTGGCGTTTGGAAGAACACATGACAAGAAAATTCAGCCTTCTCATGGCCGAGATGAAGCCGATTTGCAGAATCCAACGCTCTTTGATCAATTCGTGCGGCAAAGATACAACGCAACGCGCAGACTTGAAGCAAAATTCAACCATCGGGAGACTTCGACTTCATGCTTGCCAAAGATGTTCCTGGGGTTCTCTATCCTTTGATGATGCCAAAAAGGGGGAAGAGGAATACCTTAAAGCAAAAAATCGTCGTTTGAAAAGAAAGGAGCGGTGACAAGGAGCAGTGAGAAGGAAAATCACCAAGAAATTTTGAAGTCAAGAAAGGAAAATCTCTTGGGGAAGGATCAAAGAATATGACCTTGATGATTGCACAAACCCCCAACAGGGTCTGTCCTGGTGACATTATAAGCAAACAAACTCCCGTGACTGCGCCACTCCAACACTGCTTTGTATCTATGGCCGAGAAGAGAAAAGAAATTGAAGCGAGGGATGAAGGAGGTGGAAGGAAGAATGGATGCAGGGTAATGAACATTTTGAAAGAACACGGAGGCATTCCAGTTGACGAGAGACACATATGCCATCTCGGATGTCGGGACAGAGCCAAGATCGTTGACGAATTCAAAACGCTCGAATCAAGGTTATTTTGCAAATTTGTCCTTGGCTCAAGCTTGGGACTTATCTTGGGAAAAGGGTCTCACATTATGTGAAGAAGGCGATAGACAGCAGATAACCGCGATCACTCTGCTGGTCACTCTCTGGGCACTGTTGGAAAGAAAGAAGGCCCGAAGACAAAGATACGCCCGAGGTAGAGGAAGAAGAATGAGTGGAGGAAGAAGCTTGGACCCAGGCCTCCGCCAAGAATATTGAATACGTAGATCCGGGGAAAGAAAGGAGGGATCTCTTGGTGGGGCTTGACCATGTGGCGAACTTGCAAGTGGCTAAAACCAATCGAGTATGCAAAAAGGATAGAAGAAGAAAACAAGAGACAAACTCGGCTATGGCGGGAGAGACAGGAAAGAATAAGGAAAGATGAAGTCCTGCCAGGAAGGCATATGAGAAGAAAAAGAAGGCGGTGATGACGAGAAGAAAGAAGAAAGAAAGAGAAGAAGATCTTGATCAAGATGAAAGAAGGAGACATGAAGGAGATGAAGTGTTCTTTGTCTAACCCTTCGTGTATTTTATATGTAAATACATACTATGTAAGTCTTACAGTAATAATGCTATATTTTTTTGAGACAATTACACATACTCGATACACCTTGTGATTGTGTTAAGTACAAGAATGATATGGTCAATAAAAAAGTGATTATGCACATACATTCTATGTCAATACACCATCTGTATGTATCTTTGTTATTTGCATCTTTGTATGATTTAAGTTTTGGCATCATCAAAAAGGGGAAATTGTTAGGAATTTTATTGTTTAGATTTTGATGAATGCCATGTAAAACTTAGAATAGAAAGTTGGCTCCCCAATTCTTGCTTTGAAATGTATTGTAACAATTAAAGCCGCCAAGGCCGAGTTAAGTCGCCTACGCTCCAACTAGCAAGAAGACAGCTGAAGGCTTGAAGGAAAACTCGTGTGAGACAAAGCCGAGTACAACAAAGAAAGAGCAGACAGAACTCGATCAATTGAGGAAGCGGTGAGATCTGGTGAGTGGAACATCATCAAGTCAACTCAAGAAAGCCAAGTCCAGTCAAGTGACGGGAAGAGTCATCCAATGATTGGAAGTCGACTCTAAGTCACCCGGGGAAAGCGAGGAGATGCGATCAAGTCGAGATAATCGAAAAAGAACCGTTGCCGTAAATCAAGAGATTTACTTAAACAAGTAATATCTCCATACTACCTTTCTTGGAGTGCTCATCCCGAAGCGTGCAAAGAAATGAACCAATGGGAAGCACTACACCGTGTCGAATTGAAAAGGTGATAAAACATTTCATATGAGGAAATGGCAATTCCAAGAAGCGCAAACCAACGATCGCAAAGTGATTTTCAAAAATGAGCCTATCTCTTCAACGGGCAAATTTTTGAAAGTTCACTATAAAAGGTGAGGAGTTTGATTGAGAAGGATGATGCGTGAATGAGTGGATGCGTGAATGACACACACGTGAGATATACGAACTTATCAAAATGAAACATTCTCAATCCTCAAGCCTACATCTCAAGTACATCAATCCAACACTTACCCGTGAAGGAACGAGAACTTCAATCAGTTGAAGAGGAAAACACGAAAACAAGGGGTCTACATTCCAAGAAGGATTGTAGAAAGGTTGGTGAACCAAGTCTTAAGCTTTTGGAGGGCTTCGTGATCAAATCCAAAGTGCTTGAGCAAGTGAGTTTGTAGTAGCAAAAGGCACCGCCTGAAGAAAGAAGTCGTCGCGAGAAGCTTGGTGAGTGATCAAGGCGTCTCAGGATCGAGTCCCAAAGGATCAAGTCGAAATTTTGTTGTGATCAAGACTTGTATCCGGACTGTTACCACTTTGTAAACTGATCATTACTTAGTGGATTCCTCCGGGAGTTGGAGAAGAGAGGAGTAGAAGAATTACCCCATCTTGAACCTCTATAAAAACTTTCTTTGTGTCATTTACTTTCTGAAAGACTTAAATATCTACACTTTTAATTGCTTATATCTCACGATAAATTTGCTATCCATTTGATAATCCATAAGTACTAAATCAAGTCAGTAAAACTTTGCTTAATCAAACTAAAGGGTGTTAAGTCTTCCTGAAAAACAAAAACACGGTGAGTCAAATCATAGCCAACAGGTGAGTTACTCTACTAAAACTCGGTTGAGTCTTTGAGAGATTAACTCTCTTGAGTGACTAATTCGATTGTCCATCAAGGATACAGCTGTGTAGAACTCTGTAGATTTAAAAGGACTAAATCGAAAATTTGGTAAGGTTTATTCAACCCCCCCCTTCTAAACCTTACACTTACACCCCTTGGGACCTACAGTTTCTAACCTTGTCAAGTGTGGTGGAGTGAGCACATGATAGTGTTTCGTAGGAGGTAAATAAACTATCCTTATCATTTTTCAAAACATTGAATTCCTTTTTCAATTTTTGTATTTAACAAGCAAGCTTTGGAATTCATTTTGAAGATCATCAAAATCATTTTGCACATACCTCGTTTTCTTCTTCGATGTCGATAAGACAATGTTCAACTTCTTCATAGTTGGATGTTGTAAGAGGCTTGTTCCTTAGATTTGACATTGTATCCCTTTGAGAAGTAGATGCTTTTGAGTTGCTCCTATCATTTGCATATACTTCATGAATGGCTTCTAATTTTTGCCATACTCCATGAGCCGATCGAATTCCTACGATATGATCAAATTCCAAATTAGTAAGTGAACAATATAAAATATTGAGAGCTTTACCATTTAAGGAGATGATTTTCTTCTCTTCATCATTTAGCTCTTTGAGGCCTTTGGAGGTGTGTGGTGTGTCTTTCATCGGAATGGATTCTCCATTTATGACGATGTTTCAAATATCAAACCCGCAACCTTGTAAATAACATTCCATTCTTTCTTTCCAAAATATAAAATTTTTGGAATCAAATAGTGGTGGCTTGGTGGTAGAGGTGTCGGTAAGATGAGCTTCATTCGTAGCCGACGATTGTTTCTCTTCACTCGCGATTTGAAACGAGCTTGACAAAGAGTTTGGCTTTGATACCACTTGTAAGTCCAAGCGGCTACGATAATCTAGAGGGGGGTGAATAGATTATCTCCATCTTTTCGATTTTACCCTCTTTTTCGAACCAAAAGCTCAAAGACAATAATAAAGGTGCGGAATGTAAACAATGCACGTCGATTTATAGAGGTTCAACCCACCTAGGGCCTAATCCTCTACCACCCCAGTATATCCGGGATGGATTTCAAAAAGAAAAAGAATTTTATTAATTACCAAAATTAATACAAATTCAACTTACAACACCTTGAAGAGCACAACACTCTTTAACTACACCACCTTTGGAGATTACCACAATCTCTCTTTGAAGATTACCACAATCTCCAACGGCACCTTGTGAAGATTACCACAATCTTCAACCTCGAAGAATACCAAATTCTTCAACACCTCAACAAGAAGATTACCACAATCTTCTTACACCTAACACCTAGATCACCCAAGTATGTTCTTACCACAAGAACACTCACAAGGATATCTTGTGTTGAATGATAACCCAAAAATTCAAGATTACAACTCGATAATGAATTATACAATTGAGTGCAAGTGTAATCAAAAATAGCCTAGACCTCAAGGATGTGAAAGTGATAAGCTAGGCAAATTACAACAAGAATAAAGACAAAAGAAGACCAAGTGTTTGCTTGAGTATATCTTGTTGTGTTGTGTTGTTCTCTCTTATTGTTGTGCTTCAAATCTTCCTCTATTTATAGGAGATGATTGATACTTGATAGGCTCCTCTTGGAATCGATATCTACAAAAAAATAGCAATTAAAATCAAGATTATAGTGTTAGAAATCAATTCCACAAATTAAGGAAAAGTTATCTGCCTGCAGACAACGGTTAGAATTTTTTTCATCAAACTTGAGGGCGACCGGTCGTGCACAAATAGAAGTTTGAAAGAACGCAAAAAAAATAGCTAGGGGACCGGTCGGGGGTCGCCAAGTGCCCTAGGGTGCGACGGTCGCCCCTATGGGGACCGGTCACCCTGACCAATGTTTAGAGTTCTGGGAGTTCTGTTTCGTGAAATGCGTTCCCAGGTACCGGTCGCCTCTTTGGTCGACCGGTCGACCTCAAAAAATGAAATGTTGTCCGATTTTTGTCGAAAATAAACCTCAAGAAATACTCCGAAAAATTCGTAAAAATATTTTAAACCGATCGGGAGTATTTAGGACAACATTTAGAAACATAGTTTCAATGTAAAAACCCATTGACATAAAATCCTTAAATGTGTTGTCCAATATTGTCGAAAATAAACTTGAGAAAATACTCCGGGAAATATTAAAACTATTTTAAATCATTTAGGAGTATTTGGACAACCTTTAAAAACATTGTTTTGGTATAAAAACAAAATCATCAAAATCATGATAAAACCATTTATCAAACAGATGGCTCTGTAGAAAGGCTTAAGGCCAGATTAGTTGCAAAGGGGGTTTTAGCATATTCCCGGACTTGATTATTTTGAGACTTTTAGTCCCGTGGTTAAACCTCTAACCATAAGGATTATGTTCTCTCTTGTTGTATCTAGAGGTTGGGTCATTCAACATGTTGATATCAACAATGCATTTCTCAATGGATCTCTTAAACAAGTTGTGTATATGAACCAACCTGAGGGGTTCATTGATCTTGCCAAACCTACTCATGTATGCCGCCTTGTTAAAGCACTTTATGGCCTCAAACATGCTCCTCGAGCTTGGTTTGAAAAACTCAGAGATTTTTTGGTTTCTCTTCAGTTTCATGTCTCCACTTCAGATAACTCTCTATTCTTTCTGCAGCATAATGGGAAACTTACTTTGATCCTAGTTTATGTTGATTATATACTACTTACAGGTGATGATTCATCCTTTGTTTTGGAAATTATTCATAAACTCAATGCTGCCTTTTCTCTCAAACACTTGGGGCAGGTTCATTACTTCTTAGGTCTTGAAGCTCATAAAACTTCTTATGGCTATTTGTTAAATCAACCTAAGTATGTCTCAGATTTGCTTGCCAAAACTAATATGTCTGAGTGCAAAGCAAGTCCTTCTCCCTTTTGTTCAGGCCAAAAACTCTCTTTGGATGATAATCCGCAGTTTTCTCATCCTAGTCTTTATCGTAGTACTGTTGGCAGCCTCTAATATCTTACCATGACTCGTCATGATATTGCATATGTTGTACACAAGCTGAGTCAATTTCTCCATGCCCCCACTGAGAATCATTGGACAGCCTGCAAGAAAGTGCTTAGATATCTACAGGGTTCAAAACATTTGGGTGTACAATTTTCTGCCTCTCCTCGCATGAATCTTGAGGCTTTTGTAGATGCGGATTGGGCCTCTTCTAGTGATGACAGGAAATCTATTGGTGGTTACTGTGTTTTCTTGGGTCCTAAATTGATTACTTGGTGCTCTAAGAAACAACAGGTGGTTGCTAGGAGTAGTACGGAGGCGGAATACAGGTCTATGGCTATGGCAATCACTGATCTTATTTGGATTAAAGCTATGTTTGAAGAACTTGGTTTACATGTCAAATCTCGTACTGTCCTGTGGTGTGATAATTCCAGCGCAATTTCCTTGGCCTCTAACCCAGTCTTTCATCAACGAACTAAACATATAGAAATATATATTCACTTTATTCGAGAGAAGGTGCAAGATAAGGTTGTTGATGTCCGGTTTGTTCCCTCTGAAGCTCAGCTAGCTAACATTTTAACCAAACCTCTGTCCCTTCTTCGTTTCCAGATGTTGTGTTCGAAGCTCTCTCTTGGGCAGTTCCCTGGCTCCCATTAAGAGGGGTGTATTAGAGTAACTGTTACTTTTTCTGTTATAATTTCTGTTATGTTAGTTAGGGTAGTTATAGAATTAGTTTCTTGTAACTGTTTCATTTCTTCTTCTGATTTCTGTATAAATACTGAGGCCAAGCAATGAAATAATCAAGTCATTCTTATCTTCAATATGTCTGATATACATAGACTATAATAATCTATATGCTAGCTTTCTAAATATATATTTCAAATATATTTATGTATATCCCTTTCCTACCTTAAAAGGATGAATATTTCTGTAAAAAATTGGATTTCCTAAAATACCCTTCAATCGAAAAGACACTTGGACTATGAAAAGTCCTCTCTCCTCTCTCAAAAGTCCAACAAGAAAGAACATAAAAAAAGAACAAGACACAAAAAGGCAAAAGGGAAAACAGAAGAGTAAGAACATCACAAATCTGAAAAGTCATCTCTCTTCTCTCAACTCTCCAGGAATGGGATTCAGGCAACTGGACCAGTGGGTGTGTGAGGAGGGTTCCCTTAAGCTGTGAAGGGAATAATGGGACAACTAATGGTGGAAGAGAAGAAGACGAGTTTTTGAGGCTTCCGAGGATGAAGATGGCCGGCTACTCCGACCGGTGGTCCAGCACGGAAGATCAATGTGAAGGTCGATGCTTGAGTAATTGTTCGTACATAGCCTATGGGTTTGATGTCGGAATTAGGTGTATGATCTGGAGTGGAACCCTAACTTTCAGAAATTCTCAAGCGGCTCGAGGGGTTCAAATATTTTTATTCGTGTCGCAAATTCTGAATTAGGTAATTTATTAGGAAGATTTCTCAAAATTCTTTAATTTCATGAAGTGTCTACTGATTTCTTCATTTGTGCTTCTTATTTTTCATCCTCACTGAACAAGTTTGACTCTGAGTATTTATATTCTACTATCGTGGAATTAATGATTATGAGAGAGTAAATCTTATTTGGTCTTGGTATTTTTCATCCCTTTTATTTGGTCTTGGTAGAATTTATGCAGACAAAAGGATTATGAGAGAGTAAATCTTATGTTCCTTTATGATGGTTGTTCTTGTCACATCTAGTAAAAAAGATTCCACGAAGATTATAATAATTGTGGTTGTAGTTATCGTTGTTATCGTATCCATATGCACCTTTTTCTCTTGGAAGTGGATGGCTAAGCGGAGAGGTAATATTTGTAGATTAATGCTTGAATTTTAGTAAATTATGCAGCTTTCGCTTAGTATGTGTTTCACTGTCAATTATTAGGCCAAAAAAAAGAACAAGTGAACTAGCGCTAGCGGGCGCATCAGGTTCAATTGATTCCTCTTTTCAAGATGCATTAAATCAAGCTAATCTTGAAGCCACTGTTTAAATTTGAGACACTTTCGAACGCAACTGATAGATTCTCGGAAGGTAACAAGCTTGGGAAGGGTGGTTTTGGCCCTGTTTACAAGGTAATATGTTTTGCTTATTCATAATATTTGATCTTATCTCATGAATCCCAATGTGAATACTGAAACTGCTTTAACTCTAGGGAGAATTGGCGAATGGGAGAGAAATTTCGGTTAAGAGGTTGTCGAAAACTTCTGATGGTGGATACAAGATAGAGGCAACTTCACAGAGTAAGGAAATGAAGACAAAAAATAATGATAGAAAAGGAGAGAACATAGGACACTAAATAACAGAACTAAAATAACCCCCTATCATTAAACCTTTTTTATTAAAACAAATGATAATCCCAAGCCTTGACCATTTAAAATGATTATGATAGTTCAATATATGCTTTGCTGGATTGTTAACCATTGTTTTAGACACTCTTTGGATTTTGATAGATTCCCTCTGCACTAGGATGTTTTGATATATTCACTATGCAACAAGCCACATTCACTTGAAAATCAAGATGATAAAATTAGAAAATTCACCACCTGATTTCAAGAGAGTTCAATTTCATACATACGACAACACAGTTTTCTAAGTTTAATATTCCCTCCGTCCAAGTGGCTAACTTATGTATCATTGTTTGAACCTGTGATAGATCCTTCTCTACTGAGGAATGAAACTCACGGAGTGGTGCAGAAACTGCACATACTCGAGGCAAGAAATTAGAAGTTCTCTTTTAAAATTCTTCCCTCTAATATATACAATGGTTGTTTTGGGACCGGTTAGGTGCTTTACAATATTCTTGTCATCACACTTTATTACTATTTTTTTTATTTATTACCTTTTTGTATGGACTTGGATTTATTTGTTTTTTTGGTTGAAATGTGTATTTTCTTTTGTGGGGTCAACTCGGAAATGCTTCTTAGTTTAGTGTAGGTGGAAAACGATCCATTGACGGTGGTGAAATTTGGGGGTGTGATAAAGTCTGAAACGATGTTGGGATTGCTTGCTATGAAAGTATGGATGAGAAAATTATAAGTTGTAGGCCTAGAAAATTGGAAATACGCCATAGTTTTGATAAAAGATTGAAGTTCGTCTAATGGGTATAGCCAATAGCCATGCAACTATATAGGTGAATTTTGAAAGGGCTATAGATTATTTTCTAACTTGTCTTTCTTTTTAGGATCACTTTCATTTTTGATAAAAGATTAGTTCTTTGGACTTCCTACAAAGCTCCCAGCCAGTATTCCAACTCAATTTAACACTATTAGCTTAGAGTCGCACAAAGTCCATTAGTTAAGACTTTTAACTAATTCTACCTCAGAATTCTCATTTGTGTTCATGGTTGAAACACCACCAGCAATAAAGCAAAAAATGTGGCAATACCATGCATTGCTATCTTTTTTATATGAAGTCCATCATCAATTGGCTTGAGGATTTCTGAAATTAGACAACAAGAAGTATTTCGTCTTCTTCTATGTTTAATATTTCGATTCTTATGAGGATTGTCAAAAGAAATGGGTTTTATTTTCCTGATTTTTCTCCTATTACATTTATTTTATGGTCTCAGGCGTAGGAGTACTTAGATGCAGACATCGGTTTGAATGCCTATGTTAGAGATTGGGTAATCGACGTCGGATTGAATGCACAAAATAGATGATTAGGTTTC
Organism: Rehmannia glutinosa; assembly: GCA_016081115.2. Taxonomy (NCBI): domain Eukaryota; kingdom Viridiplantae; phylum Streptophyta; class Magnoliopsida; order Lamiales; family Orobanchaceae; genus Rehmannia; species Rehmannia glutinosa. Next base: position 144,423 of record JABTTQ020003240.1, read on the forward strand.
CATGGAATAAAAAGAACCACCTCGAATGCGTAAGTATTGTTCTGTTTTTAGTTTATTTTTTGGTCCCTTTGGTCATATTGGTGCTTGTATTGTTGGCTTGCAACTACTCTTTTCTTCTTTGTTAAAATTAAAACTTTTATGGTTATGTCCATTTGAAAAAGTAAGACAGAATTATTGCGCAAACATATATGTATTTGCTGTCAGTTTATATTCATGAATCTTGCAGTTTAGTGATTTCAAAATTAAAGATATTATGATTTATCTCCTAAATGATAATTATTATCTTCGAAACAACATGGCATTAGGAAAAAAGACAGCGGAACACGTCTCCTTTAAGAACCCAGATGCAAGGTACATTGCCAATACACAGCAACATAAAAAGGAAAAAAAAGAAAACATGATAGAGATGTCGGTTTGAATGCTATGTTAGAGAATTGGGTTGTCGACATTGAATTTGACAGCAAATGGGTTTCCGTCAAATCGAAAGAAGAACCCCAAAAGGCGCAAGTACTGTTTTTGGTTCAGTGTTTTTAGTTTATTTTTTGGTTCTTTGTGAGGTATTGGATGTGAACGGGATGCCATTAGAATGCAAGTGTTGCGATCTTGAGTTTGTGAACCTGAAGAGTTTGCCTTTTTTTCTTTCCTTTGTCATTACTCATTGAAATTTGTTGAAACATGACAAAGAAAATGGGTATAAAATCCAAGTAATTTAAATTTATTAAGTCTTTTTCCACCTTTCTTGCTCAAGTTCTGACACTAGAAACTAGGAATTTTGTTTCATGAATCTGCTGTTTTTTTACTTACTCAAATGCTATTTGTTATATCATATGTGGCATGTTGTTGTTCCCGGAGTTAACACTAGAAAATGGTAACTAACTTCATTCATGCAATACAGTCAGTTTAGCCAGTCTATTACGAACAAGCAGCTAATAATTCATGTCTAATAATGAAACAGTTTGTCAGGGTAATGTTTCATAATCCAAAAGGCATCTACAACTCAAATAGAAATTATTAGACATAAAAGTGGATACAATTTTGTGGAGTTTAAAGATATAAATCTAGAATTATACAAAAATGAAGTAGGTTCATTTACTTATTAGGTAACTATAATTATATTATGGGATAATTACAAAAATTACCCCTGAGGTTTGGGTTAAAAAACTAAGATGTTTGAAATGTAAGGGGGTGTTTGAAATATTTTTGCTTGTGAAGGAGTAAAGTGTAATATAGAATCGAGCAGTATGTTTTTTTTTTGTAATTTAAAATTCAATTATGGGCTTTTATGTAATTAAACCAGACCTCCCGGGGTAGTTTTTATAACTACCCCTTGTATTATCTATGCATAGGGGTCTCCACAATTCGACAGTTCGATTAACTGAACTGAAAACTGAATGTGTATTCCATTTTTATGCCATTTTTTATGCATTTAATAGTTATAGACTTTTATTTCTCACTTTATTAATTTCTTGAGACTCTCAAAACTCTTTCTCATATGATTTCTCATAAGATTTTGTTGAGTTGCCGAGTGATTATTATTCAAGTGTTGATATAAACTCTTTTCTCCTTTTGGGTCTTTTTTTTCTTTCTTGAATTTCGTTGCTTATGCAATCAATATTGGTAGTATATAGTAACATCCACATGACAGAAATGAAAAGAAAACAGGAGAAGGAAGTGGATGGAAGATGAAGTTGGAACTTTGAGATACATAACTAGCTGCATCATTAATCCGCTTCTTATATTGTGAAAATCTGATTGCTATTATTTTAGAAAGTGAGAACGAGAGAAATTGTTTATTTTCAGAAATTTCCAAAAAGAAAAGGAAAATGGAAAAAACGTGGAAAAGAAGAAGAAGAATGGAGTGTTGTTACAAGTCTGATGCTAATTTGGCAGTTAAAGTGCATTGTGTGACAACACAAGCCATTTCCCATAGCAGCAATGCTTCATTTTGTTTTTTAATTTTTCCATTTTTATCCATAAAAGTTAGTTTTAATCAAACGAACAACCCTAATCTAATAAAATACTTATATGTTTAGGTTATGTTATACACATGTTTATGGAATTGTATAGAAAGTGAAATGATGCATAATTAGTGGTTGATCCAAGATTTTGAAAATGAGGATACGATATATATTAAAAAAACACATAAATATTGTTTAATATTTAAAATCGTACAACAAAGTAATATTTAAAATTTTGCAAAAGCTGATCATGTAACAATACATGAAAAATTAATACACATATATTAAAAGTTAAATAGTGTAATTAAGAAAATATGAGATAACAAAACGTAGTTTGGTAAAATTACTAATTTAATTATATTTTTGTTTTTAATTTTGGGATATTTTAACTTTTTGCAGGTAAAGGTACAAATTTATTATTATTATTATTTAACTAAAGATTATTTTTGAAGTTTTTAAATTGGGGGTACTATGTAGACCCACCAGTGTGCATGATGACTGTAAATTCAAGAACCACACTGTCACACTGTAAGGGAAATAACGATCGATGAAAAACCTATGAATTTTTTTTGTCTCTCTCTTTAAACTGCTATATCATTAACTACTTATTATGGTAATATATCTTCTGGAAGGTGTGATGAAAAACAAATATTGCAGAATATTCTCGATCAAAATTTAATTGTTTTTATCACCAAGATTGTCTAAAAAGTAACTAAGTAATCATTCTATAAGTTTGGTTTATTGCTAATTCCATTTTCATAAAAGACGTCCTTATATAACAATTCATGAAATGACTACGTTCCATGTGTGTCGCGCTAATTGTCTATTACTTGACTTGCAGATGCAAGATATAATAAAGAATCATTAATATCTATTTTAGGTGAATTGCAGATGAAAGATACAACAATATCAAATCTGCAAATAGACTCGCCTTGTGAATAAAATGAACATAATCGGTACCTAAACAATTTACATATGTGAACTACATTGATTAAACTTAAAACTTACTCATTTTGTTTTAGTTTTACATAGGCTTGGTGTAATACTCACTCGTAAATGATTGGTTATGAGTGATTCAATGAAATTCTAAGAGTTATCGCCGATTAAAAAGGAGTATTATATTATAGAATTTTTCCTTTTCCTTTTTTCTTAGAAACCAGAATCGCAGCGAATATGGACGTTGCATGGTTGAATCATTTATATATAATATAATATAAATGAGACGTTTCTTTTAATTTGAATTAGTTGATTAGCTTCAACGAAATCATACTACACTATTTGAGACACAATCATTACGTATTAATAACAGTAATATAATATGTTCTTATTATAAAAGTCCTTTTTTAAAACCAGAAAGTTGATTATTAATTTATTAAATTATTAGGACATAGATTTAATTACTTATTTAATATATTAACAAACTCTACTTACATGATGTCTATTAATATTATCCTAATGGCCGGTATGACTCTTGAAAAAAAAAATGTGTTGATTCACTTTAAAAAAAAATACAGTTTTCAATATTAAATTAAAGGGATAAATTCACTTTTGGTACCCAAAGTATTAGTGGTTTTCACTTTTGGTACCCGTTATTTTGGGCATATCATTATTAGTACCCAACGTTTCAAAATTCACTCATTTTTGATACATTCCGTTAGTCAACTGTTAAATATTAACGGACGACCTACTGTAGCAAAGTGTTTGGTGAATAGTGATCGGTCAAAGTTGGAGCATTGTTGGACAGAGGTGGTGCATTCTGACTCAAAATTAAATTCTAAGCAACTTTTTCTTCTTGGCCAGAGGCTAATTCGGCCGGCAACATGGAGAATCAGGCTTTTAAAAGTCGGTAAATCGATTTTAAAATCCCCTTTTGTGCGTTTTTGGTTGGAGGGCAAATCAAATCTATTGAAGAGTGGACTTTGTGTGCCTTAAGATGAGGAAGACGATGTTATGCTCAATTTTGGATTTGGAGAAGCATCTTATATGGAATTTAGAACTTAATGAAACTTTGGGTTTTTCGAGTTATTGTCAATTGGCACCGGAGACGAACTCAAAACCTGAAATTGGCCACTGGACATTATAGGGCATGTGGATACGTTCAAAATGACTGGTGGCATGACATTTGGGGTTACCAAAATCGGCGTCGGAGACACAACGAAGCATGCGTCAACCGGGGAATTAGGTTTTTTACCTGGAAACCTGCTCCTCCATGTTCAATCGTTAGTGTTTAATGAATGATTAACGGAACGTACCAAAAATGAGTGAAACTGAAACTTTTGGTACTAAAAAAGGTATGCCCAAAAAAGCGGGTACCAAAAGTGAAAATCGCTTATACGTTGGGGTACCAAAAGTGCAATTAACCCTTAAATTAAATAAGGGAGATGTTGAAACAATAACTAGCTAGGTATTAATCAAGTTTGAAAAACTTGAACAAATTATTTAACCATCAAATTGAAAGCAGTATTTCATCAATTGTATATGCAGATTGGTGTTGAATGTAATACTGAGAGGCCACAAATTTTTTCGTATATCCAGTACATTAACATTTAACATCAGAACATAACGATAAAATAGACTATTTATTTTTCTATAGATTTTAGTTTCTCTTTTTTATAAGATTTATAATTGCTAGCAAAATAGATGAATGTGGATTTTGATGTAATTATATTTTTGATATAACGAGAAGAAAATTCTTTCAAAATGAACTTTTGATTGTTTCTAATGAGAATTGTTTTTTTGTTATATTTTAATTCTGAATTTTTGTTAATATAAAATTCAAATAGGAGACTATGTGCTACATAGGGTAATCTTTCAAACATCAAAAGAACTCTGTTTTGTCATGGAAATTTGAATGTTGTAGTCGACACAATCCACTTTGAAGAATGATGACAAAAAGAAAAGATATCAACTACGACTATCATCCATGCTCGAGCGAATTAGAATGCATATGAAATAGGAAAATGAGATGATCAAAAGAAGTAATTGACATATAACCACAATATTTGTGGAGGTCTAAATCTCAATTGACGATGCAAGCAACTTTCAAAGTATCGAGCACAAATATCTAAAGAAATTATTGAATTCAAATAAGAAATGGACAACGTCGTTTACAAAAATAAAGCAATAGAGGGCTTGATGCAACTTCAATTCGTGCAACAAATTTCTTGCTATAGTACTTTCTAATGGTTTCATGGATCCATCTCGATTATTTTACAATTCAAACCTCAATGACTTGAAAGAATGCATTTTTAATATTGAAGTAATCTTTAAATAGTTTGTCAAGTGATGTTCTTGCGCTCGGTCTCTATTGCCCCCTTAAGAGTTCCTTCTCTATCTACGCAATCCTCTTCAAGCACCGATCAGGGGCAATATTAAAGCTTTTTTTACATGCATCTTAAACAAAACTTCCCTGTTAGAAACAAGTTCACGACAAGATATGAGCTTTTGGTCTGTCATGTCTTCACTATATTTCACATGCATTGTACGATACTTTCGATTTTTTATAATAATAAATAAAATTATATCATATCAAAAATTCTTTTTAATTAGATTAGTAAAATAATATGGTTCACGTGCAACGCACGTGCACCTTACTAGTATTTTATAAATATATATGTATATATATTGTGTAAATGTCTAGAATCTTTACACATATTCATATACGTGCTTTTTAAATATATAGTCAAATTATATATATGTATATTGTATCTTATGTATATGTTTATACTAATATATTTATGCATCGTTCTTTAGGACACAATTATATTAGCGAATATGAAATGTTACCTACTACCTCTAAACTGTCGATAATCAGATGCATCTTTTATTGATGCATAGCACCGATCGTCGTTACGTATAACATTAATTAGTTGCCATATTTTTCTTTTGTCCGTTAACCTCCTCCATTACAATTACATGTGGTGGTACTTGGTAGTGCAATGTAATAGGTGACATTATACACTATTGCAATAGAAAAATCCTATTTGGATCCGATTAGTTGGATCGTTATAAACAAAATTAGTTGACTTGACCCATATATGTATATATGTGTGTGCGCGCGGGTGTCTGTACATATCTATATCAAAGCTAAAAAAAATGTAAACAAAAGCAATAATTAATCTAACTTTAGTTTTTTTTATTAGGACACATAAAGAGCTTAAAAGGTTAGATATCATGAATAAGGGAGAGAGAAATATATAGTGAGAGTTTTCAGTATTTTTGGTAGATGTAATAATTGTGATACGCTAATTAGGAGCGAATATATCATTTAAACATATATGTCCATCTCCTATTACAATTTAATCCTTACTGGATAATCCACAAAATCATCACTATCCCATTAGGAACCCTCAAATATGGATACAAATTAGCATACATATATGCCTCAATAATATCAATTATATTGTGTAGACACACGAGTTGGACTTGTTTCTATTTAAATTGGTTGATTTGGTTGCAAAAGCATGCAACAAAAATGCAGACATCTAAAACATTTTAATTAGTACTTTACAATGATAGAAAGTCTTAGTAATTTTTCCTTCAAAAAACAGAAAAAATAAAAATGTATTGGTAACATACCCTTTTTTTAACTATTCACTCAGCATTAATTTGTCTCTTCATAAAACAAGTCATCATTTCGTGAAAGCTACACACCCTTTTCTTTCACTAAATGAAAATTTGGATGTTCCAAACTTGTATATGTACGAAATATTATTTCATTATTAGGTTCTTTTAATTCCTATGCATAATAAAATATGGCACATTTTATGGCTGCATGAGGATTATATTTTACATTCCAAACACTTTAACTCAGGTGATCCTACAAAGGTAGCACACTTGATGGCACTTAAAAGGGGTTGTGGAAAGATTGCATTTGTGTGAAGCCAACTTAGTTGAGGAAGGATCTTTTGATTCTGTTGTTGGTGGTTGTGAAGGTGTCTTCCACATAGCATCACCTGTTACTCACCCAGTTTCCGATCCACAGGTTCATTATTAATTAACTTTTCTTATTTGATCAGATTTGGAATGGTTTATTTGTTCAAAGGATATAACGGTCATATACATGGCCATACAATGATTTAACGAGTTCGGACAAATTTTATCTTTCTAGGAGCAACAAATCATTCAGGTTGTTTTACGTATATTTCTTCTTCTAAAAGTCGTTTTCACATCCATCTATTATATCTCAAGGTTATGCAGTGCAACAATAGCTACTTTAATAGATAAGATCCCTATCGTTGGTTAATATGTGACATGTTGCACTTATGTTTACCACCACTCTCTTGGTTATCCACCTTATCGACTTCAAACACGACAACTGACAGGTGTAGGTCCGTCATATCTGATGGTATTGGCAATACTTTCTTGACCTCAGTCATATGTACCTAGTTTTTATGGCCTTTCTTCAAAAGATGACAAACTTGGCATTGTGGTTCCCCTTGCCACAATTTTAGAAGTTCCCTTTTAACTTTTTTGGCTTCCCTTGTTTTTATATTACCCGAGTGCTTTCTTTTCTTACTAGCAGTCGACTCTATCTACTAAGTTTGCTTTAGCTTCCATGCTTAGCTTGCTGGATTTAATTTCATCTTCTTCAATCTTGTTCTCCTCCCCACAGTTAGGGCATAGTCCCTCAAGAACCGTGCTAGTTTCATGGTGGTCAAGTTCAACAACATTTTGTATTGCCATCTTTCGAAATCCAATTCGGTAAATTTTTCTCGTTTTTCTCTATGAGTTGGAATTGTTAGAACTGGTCTAGTTGAAGTTAAAGTCATTTGATGAACACATAAATTTCATCTTAAAATGCTGGGAAAATTAGGTAAATGTAGTTCAAATGGATAGGAAAAATCGGCGTTGTAATGGTATATTACACTCCTATTTCTTGTGATTTTGCATTGCTCACGATGCTTAGAGAATGCAATAAATGTTTTCCAATATACGACTTATTCCTGGTGATAGTAGTACTACAAATAATAAGAAACTTGGAACATTTAGTATTTGTGAACTTTCTTTTGAAACTTGTGAGAAGGAGCACAAGAATCAAATGACTCAAAATAAATTGTGGGGTTCCTATTTATACAATTTCGGATGACTATTCAGACAGGTTGCAGCTTTTGTCCAGATTGAACTGGATCGTTTGATTGACTCCTTTAAATCTTGTGCAATTTGGTAGGTTCTTTGCTTCTGCATTCTCAAATATTTTGCTTTAGAAAAAGAAGACTGATAAGGACAAAATGTATTTGTTTGCTAAAATATAAGGAAGCCATTGTTCTTTCATCTGTGATACACTTTTACAACTCATCAAGCATTGATAGCTTAGTGACAGAATACTAAATTAACAAGTTGAATAAAATTACTAGTAGTATGTGATTATGTGTGATGGAGTTTTTGTGTGCTTGCTTGTAATATTTGTTTGGCCAACATTTATGTTTTTTTAATAAGTTGGGCATACTAGTTAGATGAGAGATAAATTCCAAAGATACTAAAAGATACAGGGTTTGAACCCTGCTTAACACCCTTATAAAGGGTTAGTGGTACCACTTGAGCTACAAGCTAGTGGTTTTGACCAACATGTATGTGTTTCGTCTAAATTTTGCTTCAAAATTGTCATTTACACTTTTGTATTCACATCTCAGACAGAACTGATAGATCCTGCGGTGAAAGGAACGATTAATGTTCTTAGATCATGCAAGAAAGTATCATCCATCAAAAGACTAGTTATAACATCGTCCATGGCTACTGTTATGCTCAACCATAATCCTCTAAAACCCGATGACGTACTTGATGAAACATGGGTTTCGGATCCGATCTTCTGCGAGGAAACTAAGGTATGGATGATTCAAGCATTAATATATTTATCTTTTTTGGGTTTAAGAATTTCATTTCTGCATACTCTGAATTCACTCAGAAACTAGTCTGCTTTCAGGAATGGTATGCTCTCTCAAAGATTTTAGCAGAGAAGGCTGCATGGAAATTCGCGGACGAAAATGGGCTTGAATTGGTTATGTTACACCCAGGCTATTCCATCGGTCCTCTATTGCAACCAACTCTCAATTTAACGTCTAAGGGTGTTGTCGATCTTATTAAAGAAGGCATTCAATGTTCTTCCGTAGACAATCTTAATCCTTGGCAGATTTTTTGGCTTGTTGAAAGGGAAATGTCTCATCATTCATGATAGATAATGCATTTACTTGTAAACGTAGAGAAAGCTAACATAATTGCATACATATCGACTAAAAGTAATAAAATTTTTACATTATCTGCAGGACAACAATTAATGTCTAGTACAATATACATATATGTTGATGTTAGAGATGTTGCTCTTGCACATATTCTAGCATTCGGAAATCTTCTGCGAGTGGCAGATACTGTTTGGTTGGAAGGGTGACGTATTCATTTGAAGCCTTGGACATATTGAATAGGATTTTCCCATCTCTCAACTTCCCTTCCAAGTAAGATTTTAATGACTATTTTTACTTTAGCTCTTGACAGTGGCATTGTCCATTTAGTTCTTTATTATCTGGGAAATTAGCAGTTCAAAGTTTCTATTTACCTTGTGACTAATGACACCCTGAGTTTTACAAGAGATGTTCAAAATTTAAAAAGGGGTTAATGTAATATTTCTATAAATATTAGGGAGGTTTTTTTTTGCTTAATAAAGATGACAATGCAAGATGGAATCAGATCTCAAGAGGTTTTTTATCTACTATCTACTATCTACTACTATCTTAAAAAGATGAATATTTCTGTGAAAATTGTGTTAGACTAAAATATCCCTAAAATATACCAGTTTTTATAATATTGATCGGATAAAATTGTAATTCCATGTAATTAAAGTTTCCTATTTAATATTCATTAAGAAAAGGTCGCAAAATCTAAAAGCCTAGGGGAAAAGAAGAAGAGGAGTTGATTAATTTTTTTAATGGTAAAAATATAATTGACATGACTTTACATCGGCTTCTCAATGGTCACATCTCTTCGTTCCCTTACTCTTTCATATCATTTCGCTTTCAAGGGGGACTTTTGTGGGTTTTTCAAAGGGTCTCAATTTCCTTCACCATCTTCCCCTTCGAGTCTACGAGGAGAAGAATAGTCGGAGACATAGAGCCGAGAGAGAAACAAAGACAAAATTTTTTGTGGGTTTCTCTTTCTTCCTCTTTCTCTCTTATGTATAACTCTTTTTCTTTCTATTTCATGCCTTTTTTTGCAGTTTTTTGGTTCAATTTGTCCACATTTGACATTTGCAGATTTTGTAATTTTAAATATTGATTCGGTGTATCTAAGTACATATAAAAGAAGCGATCCTAAACAAAGAGTATATGACAGAGCTGAGCAGTAACTAAATGGTACGGCCGATCTGATAGAATTATAAGAGCTTGGCCGACCTGATTGGGTATTAAGAGCTTTGGACGAGCTGACGGAGCATTAAGAGCTTTGGCCGACCTGGTAGTATTAAGATAAGACTGTTAAGAGCTTTGGACGAGCTGACGGAGCATTAAGAGCTTTGGCCGACCTGGTAGTATTAAGAGCTCTACGAGCCGATAAGGCTATTAAGAGCTTTGGACGACCTGATAGAGTTGTAAGAGCTTTGGACGAGCTGACAAAGAGTAACTAGAAGGTACGACCGAACTGACAAAGAGTAACTAGAAGGTACGACCGAACTGACAAAGAGTAACTAGAAAGTACGACCGACCTGATTAATAGTTACTAGTAGATACGATTGACTTGACTACAAAAGGCTAAAGCCTTGGTCGACCTGGTAGGAAGTTACTAAAAAGGTGGGCGACCTGACAAGAAGTTATTAAATGTCAGGTCACACCTACGAGCAATAACTGCTCCGAGAGAAAGACCTGACAAGTAATTAATATCCTAAAAAGCGTATTTGACAGGCAGTAACTATCCCCGGGGACGACCTGACTGATGTGACTAGTTCTTTTAGTCAACCTAGACGATTTCCCGCCTTAATCCATCTCCCAATCCCGATTGGACACGTGGACCTCAAAGGACCAAAGGGCTTGGGTATAAAAGGAGGAGGAAGGTGAGAAATGGAGGGGATTGGCATTTTATTATTTAGCTTTTATATTTTATACACTTGTCTTTATTCTTCTTCCCTTTCACTAACTTGATCGTCGGAGTGCTCACGCCGGAGTTCTCTCCGGTTAGTCTTTTTGCAGGCTAGCTGAGGATCGGGTTGGATTCTTGAGAAGATCTCGCCATCGAGGCCTTTTCAAGTGGCGCCGTCTGTGGGAACTTGAGTATAAGACGTGAGAATGTCAGGTTTGGTTTCGAAAGGCAAGGAGGTGGTTGGTGCGGGAGGATCTTCCGATGGGGTGGGGGTAACCCCGCCCGGCGGAGATGGAGTCACCGTACCGGGGGTAGAGGCGACCCCATCTGGCGGTGGGGATGGAGTGACAATATCAGGGGTGCCTCCCACTCCTGTTACGATGAGGATGCCGGTGGCTAACTTGGAGGCCCTGTTCGCGGCAGAGTCAGTCCAGGTAACCGGGGACTAGTTGTCATCCATAGTTCAAAGTGCGGTCAATACCTTATGGGCCAGAAAGGAGGCTGCTGCTGTAAGGGAAGCGGGTCGAGCGGAGGATAGGGTAGCACCGAGGGATGAACCATTGTCGGAGTGGAGATTCTGAGGCGGAGGTGAGGGAGATGAAGAGGCGAATGTCAGGGCAAGAGGTGGTAAAGAGAGGAATCCCGTTCAAGGAAGTGGTCATGGCGGACGATCTCCCTGTTAATTTCAGGGCACTGAGTTATGACTACGACGGAACCACGGATCCATGGGAGCATTTGTGTCGGTTCGAGAATTCAGCCTTGCTGCACCGATACACGGATGGAGTGAAATGTCGGGTCTTTCTGACCACCCTGGCTAAATCGGCTCAGCAATGGTTTAGTCAACTCCTAACAATACCATTGGTTCTTTTGATGAGTTCAGCTCAGCCTTTTTGCACCAATTCGCAAGCTCACGGAAACATCAAAAGACCGCTCTGACCCTCTTCGGTATAAAACAGGGAGAGCATGAACCCCTTAGGGGATATGTGAAGAGATTCAATTGGCAAAGACTTTGGATGTACCCTCAGCTACACAAGAGGTGCTATCCGATTGCCTTATCTCGGGATTGCGGGAAAGCGATTTCTTCAAGTCAATAGCTAAGCGACCCGCTAAAAGTTTCGACGATCTATTGGCCAGGGCTGAAAAATACGTGAACTTGGAGGAAGCACAGAAAGGAAAGAAGGACGAAAGTAGGGAAAAGAGGAAGGACAGGGTAGAGGTGCCATCGATAGGACATAAGCGGTTTCGAGTAGGAAGGAAGAGACTGGACTCATTAAATCGGGCGCCCGACCTAACAAAATACACGCCTTTAATCGCCCCCCGTGCACAGGTGTTAATGGCGACAGTAGAGCATAGGGAGTTGAAATGGCCGAGGAACTACTCAACTGTTCCCGTTAGACCTCGGTCTAATTTCTTTTGTGACTTTCATAATGAATATGGACACACCACCGAGGAATGCAGGCATTTAAGGAATGAGATCGAGCGCATGGTGAGAAAAGGATGGTTGCAGAACTGGGTTAAACAAGAGCACGAGCTACGACCAGGGGACAGAGACAAAAATCCGATAGAGGCGAGCAGCTCGCTGCGAGGGCAAACATGGCCATTCCTCGCCAAGCGGCTCCATCCGGAGGAACTATTCATATGATCGTAGGAGGACCGACCGATGGAGATTCAAATCGAGCGCGGAAGGCGTACGCCAGAATTTCTGGAGAGGTGCTCAGTATTGGGTGAAAGAGGGAAGGCCCGGAGATATCCTTCGGGCCGAAAGATGAACAGGTGTCTGTCGCGCATAATGACGCTATGGTAATTACAACAACCATAGCAAATTACGAGGTAGCAGGGCTATGGTGGATCCGGAAGCTCGATCAATGTATTATTTCATGAAGCTACCTAAGGATGGAGTGGAAATGGAGATCAAGTCGGTAGAGACCGCCTGTTCGGTTTTGGAGGAGGAATGGTGGAGCCGCTCGGACAGTTACCTTGCCTATGTCTCTAGGAGATCTCCCATGCAAAAACACGGATGGTAACTTTTCTTGTTGTGGACTCTTACTCCACCTACAATGTTATAATGGTAGACACCGCCTTAATTCTTTTCAAGCTATTGTATCTACATTCCACATGAAACTTAAGTTCGTGGTAGGGGATGGGATAGGTGAAGTATGGGGAAATGCACAGGTGGCAAGAAAATGTTACGTTGAGGCAGTTAGGAAGGGAGAGCAGAGGAAATCCAAAAGAAAGGTGGTAGAAATGGACAAGGAAACCAAGCCCATTAAAATAGGAAAAAAAGAAAAGAAAAAGATCCGGACACTGCTCAATGTGTCGGCCCGGGAAGAGGCGATGACGATAGAGCTAACCCGGAGATCCGTCAAAAGTGGTTAAGATAGGAACTAAACTAGGATCCGAGCTAATCAAGGAATCGTGGACTTCGAGAGAGAACAAAGATGTCTTCGCTGGTCATCAAGAGACCTACAAGGGGTTGACCCTAGCCTGGTGGAGCACCATTTAAACGTGGACTCTTTAGTGAGACTGTCAAGCAAGAAGAAGAGGCCGTTTGGGTATGAGAAAGATCAAATCATTCAAGAAGAAGTGGAGAAATTGTTACAAGTTTGGACATATAAGGAGATCCAATTCCGGAATGGGTCTAACGCAGTCTTGGTTCCAAAAGGTGAAAAGTTTAGAATGTGTATCGACTTGAGAGACCTCAATAAGGCTTGTCCCAAAGATCATTACCCACTACCTCGGATTGATCAATTGGTGGATTCCACGGCGGGGTATGAATGTTGAGCATGATGGATGCATACCAAGGCTACCATCGGATCAAGTTGGCGGAGGAAGACCGGAAAAGGGTGAGCCGTCACTTCCTGGGGACTTATTGTTACGTAGTTATGCCATTCGGGCTAAAGAATGTCGGGGCTACTTATCGAGGTTGATGGATAGAGTATTCAAAAGCTTGATTGGGCGTAACATGGAGGTCTACGTTGACGATATGTTGGTAAAAAGTAGGAAGGAAAAGGACCATATAGCGATCCGGGAGAAACGTTCGTAGCATTAAGGAGGTTTGGAATGAAGTTAAACCCGAGTTAAGTGCTCGTTTGGTGTCGTCCGGAAAGTTCCTTGGTTTCATGGTTACGGAGAAGGCATCAAGTAAATCCGAGAAAGTAAGGGCTGTAGTAGAAATGGAATCACCCACAAACGTCGGCAAGGTACAACAGCTCACGGGGCGTATAGCAGCACTGAGCCGTTTCATCTCTAGGTCGGCGGAGCGGAGTCTCCCTTTCTTCAAGGTGTTAAGAAAGGGTAAAAACTTCGAATGGACACCGGAGTGCGAACAAGCTTTTAGGGAATTGAAAGCGTGTTTAGTGGCACTTCCGCTGCTTACCAAACCAAGCAGAGGCGAGGAATTGTATCTATATCTTTCCATAGGAATGGGGGCAGTCAGCTCTATTTTATTAAGGTCAGAGGGAAATAAGCAAATGCCGATTTATTATGTTAGTAAGGTCTTGCAAGGGGCGGAAACAAGATATTCAGAAATAGAAAAAGGAGGGTTGGCCTTGGTAACGGCAACTCGAAAATTAAGGCCATATTTCTTGTCTCACAAAGTGGTGGTGCTTACTAATATGCCGTTAGGGCACATCATGGGGAAACCGGAAGTGTCAGGTCGGATGATAAAGTGGGCCGTAGAAGTGGGGGAATTCGACTTGGAATATAGGCCTAGAGTGGCCATCAAAGCACAAGCTCTGGCGGATTTTTTGCAAGAAATGGCCTCGGAACCTAGCTCCTCAGTACAGGTCTGGCTATTGCATGTGGACGGTTCTGCCTCAATTGGGGGAAGCGGTGCGGGGATTGTCCTAACCAATCCATCTGGGGAAGATCTGGAGTTCGCGATTAAGTTCGGATTCAAAGCGTCGAATAACGAGGCCGAATATGAAGCTTTGGTAAGAGGACTCAAAATGGCATTGGATCTGGGTGTCAGGGCTGTAATAGCATACTCCGATTTGATGCTGGTAACTAATCAGGTCGGGGGAAACTTCGATATCAAAGAAGATAGAATGAGGAGGTATGTAGGAGTGGTGGCAGAGTTGGTAAAAAAGTTCGACAAATTTGAATTGTTGCAAGTACCAAGAGGAGAGAACACCAAGGCAGATCATCTTTCGAAAGTGGCTAGCTCGGCTCAGGAAAGTGAGTCACGAAATATAACGGTTCTGACAGATAGCCTACCCAGCATCGGAGCCGAGATCACAGAAATAGGAGAGGGGGATGATTGGAGAGCTGATCTCCATAAGTACTTAAGCACGAACGACCTACCAGAAGATAAGAGGAAGGCAGATCGGTTAAAAGCAAGAGCTATGCGATTTCGGCTAATTGGAGGGCTGTTGTATAAAAAGGCTTTCTCTTCACCCTATCTGAGATGCTTATCTGAAGAGGAATGTAACTATGTGTTGAGAGAGATACATGTGGGTGCCTGTGGAGCTCACATTGGGAAGAGACTTAGCCAAAAAGGTGGTCCGAGTGGGTATTTTTGGCCCAAATGGAAGAAGGTCGCCGAGGAAATGGTAAGGAAGTGTGTTAGTTGCGAAACACGGTTCAGCGATACATCAACCAGCAGAACTATTAGGGGTTATGAGCTCACCATGTCCTTTCGCAAAGTGGGGGATAGACATCGTGGGACCTTTCCCTAGAGCAACAGGACAGAGAAAATTCTTAATAGTAGCGGTGGATTACTTTAGCAAATGGGTAGAAGCAGAACCCGTGGCGGGATATCCGAGTCGCAAATTAAAAGTTTCATTTGGAAAAATTTGGTTAGCGGTATGGGTGGCGAGAGACCGATATCGGACAACGGAACTCGTTTCGGGGGGAAGATCGAGAAAATGGTTAGAGAGATGAAAGTCGGCGAAAGACTTCACCCCGTAGCCCACCCTCAAGCAAATGGTCAAGTAGAGGTCACGAATCGATCTATCGTCAAAGGAATCAAGGCAAGGCTGGAACGAGCTGGAGGAGGATGGGTGGACGAGCTGCACTCGGTGTTATGGTCTCATCGCACTACTCCCAAGGAGGCAACGGGAGAAACCCCATTGATCCGGTATATGGGGATCAAGTTGTCATACCGGTAGAGATCGGTATGGAAAGCCACCGCATCCAAAACTTTGAGGAAGAACTCAATACGGAGCTATTGAGGGAGGCATTAGACCAAGTGGAAGAGAGGAGAGAGCAAGCTTATTTGAAGATGGAAGCTAGCAAAAGTTTGTTAAAAGCCACGTACGACAGGAGAGTAAGGAAGAGGAGCTTCAAGGTAGGAGACCTGGTTTTAAGGCAAGCAGACGCTCTGAAACCGGTGGGAAAACTTGAGGCGAACTGGGAAGGGCCTTACAAGGTCACTAATGTAATTGCTAAGGGATCTTACGAATTGGAAGATATGAAAGGTACTAAAATTCCTAGGCCATGGAATGTATGTCATCTAAGGAAATTTTATGTGTGATTTACTAGTCTGAATGAAATCAATATTTTGGCAGCTATATAAAGTGTTTTCCAGGTCTCGCTCAAACCCCTGGGTGGCCGAGCTCAGCTCGTACCAACTCAGGTCCCTTGGGGAAATTCTATCTCCGAGGGTTAAACAAGCTCAAACCCCTGGGTGGCCGAGCTCAGCTCGTACCAACTCAGGTCCCTTGGGGAAATTCTATCTCCGAGGGTTAAACAGGCTCAAACCCCTGGGTGGCCGAGCTCAGCTCGTACCAACTCAGGTCCCTTGGGGAAATTCTATCTCCGAGGGTTAAACAAGCTCAAACCCCTGAGTGGCCGAGCTCGGCTCGTACCATCTCAGGTCCCTTGGGAAAATTCTATCTCCAGGGTTAAAAGGCTCAGCCAAACCCCTGAGTGGCGAGGCTCGGCTCGACTCGGACCAACTCAGTCCCTGGGGAAATTTTATCTCAGGAGGGTTAAACAAGCTCAAACCCCGGTGGCCGAGCTCGGCTGTGCCATCTCGGATCCCTTGGGAAAATTCTATCTCAGGGTTAAACAAGCTCAAACCCCGGAATGGCCGAGCTCGGCTCGGCGTCACCATCTCAGTCCCTTTGGGAAATTCTATCTCAGGGGTAAACAAGCTCAAACCCCGAGGTGGCCGAGCTCGGCTCTGTACCATCTCGGGTCCCTTTGGGAAATTCTATCTCAGGGTTAAACAAGCTCAAACCCTGGGTGGCCGAGCTCGGCTCGCACCAACTCGGGTCCCTTGGGGAAATTCTATCTCCAGGGGGCTCAAAAAACCAACTCAGTC
Source organism: Rehmannia glutinosa (assembly GCA_016081115.2). Lineage (NCBI taxonomy): Eukaryota > Viridiplantae > Streptophyta > Magnoliopsida > Lamiales > Orobanchaceae > Rehmannia > Rehmannia glutinosa. Next base: position 161,706 of record JABTTQ020003240.1, read on the forward strand.
CCTTGGGGAAATTCTATCTCCGAGGGTTAAACAAGCTCAAACCCCTGAGTGGCCGAGCTCGGCTCGTACCATCTCAGGTCCCTTGGGAAAATTCTATCTCCGAGGGTTAAACAAGCTCAAACCCCTGAGTGGCCGAGCTCGGCTCGTACCAACTCAGGTCCCTTGGGAAATTCTATCTCAGGGTTAAACAGCTCAAACCCCGGGTGGCCGAGCTCGGCTCGTGCCAACTCAGTCCCTTGGGGAAATTCTATCTCAGGGTTAAACAAGCTCAAACCCCTGGTGGCGAGCTCGGCTCGCACCATCTCAGGTCCCTTGGGAAAATTCTATCTCCAAGGGTTAAACGGGGCTCAAACCCCGAGTGGCCGAGGCTCGGCTCGGACCAACTCAGTCCCTTGGGGAAATTCTATCTCCGAGGGTTAAACAAGCTCAAACCCCCTGAGTGGCCGGCACCATCTTAGATCCCTTGGGAAAATTCTATCTCAGGGTTAAACAAGCTCAAACCCCTGGTGGCGAGGCTCGGCTCGCCAATCATCTCAGTCCCTTGGGAAAATTCTATCTCCGAGGGTTAAACAAGCTCAAAACCCCCCGAGTGGCCGAGCTCAGCTCGTGCCATCATCTCAGTCCCTTTGGGAAATTCTATCTCAGGGTTAAACAAGCTCAAACCCCTGGGTGGCCGAGCTCGGCTCGCACCAATCTCAGTCCCTGGGGAAATTCTATCTCCGGGTTAAACAAGCTCAAACCCCGGGTGGCCGAGCTCGGCTCGTACCAACTCAGTCCCTTGGGAAATTCTATCTCCGAGGGTTAAACAAGCTCAAACCCCGGGTGGCGAGGAGCTCGGCTAAAACCATCTCAGTCCCTTGGGGAAATTCTATCTCCGAGGGTTAAACAAGCTCAAACCCGAGTGGCCGAGCTCGGCTCGGACCATCTCAGTCCCTTGGGGAAATCTATCTCAGGGTTAAACAAGCTCAAACCCCGAGTGGCCGAGCTCGGCTCGCACCATCTCGGGTCCTTGGGGAAATCCTATCTCCGAGGGTTAAACAAGCTCAAACCCCTGAGTGGCCGAGCTCGGCTCGTACCATCTCAGGTCCCTGGGGAAATTCTATCTCGAGGGTTAAACAAGCTCAAACCCCGGGTGGCCGAGCTCGGCTCACCATCTCGGTCCCTTGGGAAAATTCTATCTCCAGGGTTAAACAAGCTCAAACCCCTGAGTGGCCGAGCTCGGCTCGTACCATCTCAGGTCCCTTGGGAAAATTCTATCTCCGAGGGTTAAACAAGCTCAAACCCCTGAGTGGCCGAGCTCGGCTCGTACCATCTCAGGTCCCTTGGGAAAATTCTATCTCCGAGGGTTAAACAAGCTCAAACCCCTGGGTGGCCGAGCTCGGCTCGTACCATCTCAGGTCCCTTGGGAAAATTCTATCTCCGGGGGTTAAACAAGCTCAAACCCCTGAGTGGTCGAGCTTGGCTCGTACCATCTCAGGTCCCTTTGGGAAATTCTATCTCCGAGGGGTAAACAAGCTCAAAGCCCTGAGTGGCCGAGCTCAGCTCGTACCATCTCAGGTCCCTTTGGGAAATTCTATCTCCGATGGGTAAACAAGCTCAAAGCCCTGAGTGGCCGAGCTCAGCTCGTACCCTCTCAGGTCTCTTAGGGAAATTCTAACCATCCGTGGGCCTCTCAAATCCCCTAGAGGTCGAGCTCGGCTCGAGTCATCTCAAATAGGGTAGGCCAACTCTCAAATAGGGAAATATGAACAAAAAACAACAGTCGAATCGAACGGAGAAAATGTGCATCAAATATTACAAAGCAAGATAGTTTTAAGTACATAGGTTCATTAACAAAAACATAATTACAAAGGCCCTGAAACATTTAGGGCGCCACATTGCCTTGAACATTGGCAGCACTAGGATCGGGAGTCCCCTCACTATCGCTACTTAGTGTTTCGAGAGAGGGATGAGTAGTTAAGGGTGAACTCGTAGAGCGAAGGTCGCGCAAAGAGTGGCCGAGTGGGGAGCACCCCGAAGGATTAATTTCTTTGGTTCAGAGGCATCGGGCAACTCCTTAATCGCCTCCTTCAGGTCAGGGACCTCGAGTGTGAGTCCCTTGGCTTGAGCCCTTTTATCCATGATGATCATGCCTTGCTCAAGGTAGGGAAGAGCAGCGTCAGCCACCTGGTCCAGGAATTCGTCAGAAGCTAGATATTTCTCCTTCTCCTGCTGCCACTCGGCTTGGCCAGCCTCATACCCAGCGGATCTTCCCTCTTCCCTAGCTCGGATAACATCCCCTCGAGCCGTGGTCAACTCCATTTCTAAGGCCTTAACCTTGTCCTCCGAGTTAGTGAGTGGGCCTTTAATGCTTGAATTTCGAAGAGGCCTTCTGCGGCTCCGCATCCAGGGTAGTAGATCTGGATTGCACTTGATCGAATCGATCTGCGGGATCTCGTTGGCCCGCCCACTCGGTAGCATCGTCATACCTACGCGGGCATCCCGAACTATTGATCACATAGTAAGAATCATCCGGAAAACGCTAAATGAGTAAGCGGTGACGCGAATAAGAATAAAACTTAAGATTTTGTAAATTATTACCCGAGATGCGTGATGGGCCATGTCTCGAATACGGACTTGGATGTCCGCATTCCTAAAGCTCGTTGATGGACCTGGAGTGACCAGGTTTTCCACCCAGGTAGCATTGAGCTGGAACTATAATATTGAGGGGGAATCCCTCTCCGGTTGGGAGATCGGCCAAATTGAGTAGGGGCCTTATGGGGTGAAATGCCCCAGAGCTAGATGCCGCATGGGACCTTTTCTCTCCGACGAATCGGTCGTGGCGGGGAGGAGAAAGGTGCGAGAGGCTTGCCTACGGGGACTCGAGTCGAGCGGCTAGAGTATGGGGAGCGGGAGGACTGCTCCCGGGGAGTGCTCGTCAAAGGATGTGCCCCTCCCCTTCAGGGTGTATGGGTGGCTGAAGATTTCCTCGCATCGGCCGCCCGAGCTAGCCTCTCTTGCATCGATTGTTCAGAAAAAGCAAAGAGGAGGTATTAGAATACAAAAAAAAAAGGGGGGAAAAATTTGCCCAATTATACCTAGGTCCCCAGGTAGATCTACCGCTTTGGGACTCAAACGGAAATAATACAGTAAAGGCCAGGACTCAACCAAGAGCTGGGCATGATAAGGGTCACTGTTTAAACGTCGGACTAGATCCAAGGTGGCCGGAGTAGGTTTAACACCCCTGCCTTGATGAGGAAGGTCATCGATCCAGCGAGTGGCAAAGGGCCACGGCTCGGGAGAAGAAATGTAAAAGAACCTCTTCTTCCAATACTTGTTAGAAGAGGGTGTGCCATCAATGAACTTGGCTAAACCCCTGCTAGTAAAGTAAAAAAAGCCTGGAGTGCTGGAAGTTTTAGCCTGGTAGAAAGTGCGCCAGAGCTGGGGTGTGGGTACTTCTTGTGAGTGTTGAAGTATCATGGAGAAGCTAACTAATAACCTAATGGAGTTGGGGACCAATTGGGTTAGGGGGATACCATAGCTTCGGGAGATTCGACAGATCAGGTCAGGAACAGGAAAGCGGAGTCCTGCCTCGAGTTGCTCCACAAAAAAACAAGCAAACCCCGAGGGAGGGCTGTATGGTACATCGGTGGGCCCGGGAAGGCGTAGCTCATAAGAATCAGGTATGCCCGCATTGATGCGGAGATTATTTAGCGACTCTTGCGATAAGGTACTATAAATGTTTGGCCGAGCTGGATTGTTACTTGAAGAAGCCATTTTTATAGAAGGAGGGAAATGTGTAGAAAACTCGATTAAAAGATCACGATCCGAACAAGAAGGGCGAAAAGTGCACGGGAGGGAAGAGGGAAGCATGCAAATGGATTTAGGCGTATACATATATATATATATATATATATATATAAGCAAAACAAACTTTTATATATATATATATATAAGGGATAGAGGAAGAGAAAAGAAGAATAGATGAAGTAAGAATTAAAACTTACTTGATCTGCTGGCCATAGGAACTTCAAGGACGATGAAAGGGTGAGACGAATTTTTTTCGATTTTTTTTGGGGGAAAAGAACCAAAGTTGCAGGGAACTTGAGGAGTGAAAATGGTGAAAATGGAGTGAGAAAGGGGAATAGGGGTATTTATAGAGGAGTGTCAAGGAAGATGAAGGGAGGATGGATAGGAACCGCTGGATGATATGTAGATCAACGGTCGGGGTGAAGAGAGAGGGAAGGGACGTTTGAAGTGACATAATTAAATGCGTGTCAGACGCGGGAATCGAAGAAGACTTTTTGAAATTCAAAATCATTACTCGACAACCTGGCGGCAGAGGCTGGGTACACTTTCACAATCCAGAGCTGGTCGACCCAATTCATCAAGAAGCAGAACTGGAAAAACTAATATATTTTACTCACCTAGCTCGGATCTACGACTGAACTAGGAGAGTATGGGGACTAGTTGATTCGGTACATTTAGGGAGACCTGGAATTTCTTACTCTCCTAAGTTAATTGACATTTGATTCTAAGTTGTACATTTAGGAGACGGAATTTCTTACTCTCCAAGTTTAGACCTACGCTCAAACTAGGAGAGTAGGGGACTAGTTGATTCGGTACATTTAGGGAGACCTGGAATTTCTTACTCTCCAAGTTTAGACCTACGCTCAAACTAGGAGAGTAGGGGGACTAGTTGATTCGGTGTATCTAAGTACATATAAAAGGAGCGATCCTAAACAAAGAGTATATGACAGAGTGAGCAAAGAACTAAATGGTACGGCCGATCTCGATAGAATTATAAGAGCTTGGCGACCTGATTGGGTATTAAGAGCTTTGGACGAGCTGATAAGATTATTAAGACAAGAGCTTTGGCCGACCCGGTAGTATTAAGATAAGACTGTTAAGAGCTTTGGACGAGTGACGGAGCATTAAGAGCTTTGGCCGACTGGTAGTATTAAGATAAGCTCATTAAGAGCCCGAGTGTGGAGCATTAAGATACTTCGGCTATTAAGAGCTTTGATAACATTAAGAGCTTTGGACGACGATAGAGTTGTAAGAGCTTTGCGTGACAAAAAGAGTAACAAAGAGTAACTAGAAGGTAACAGAAATACGACAACCGACAAAAAGAGTAACTAGAAAGTGCGACCCGAACCGACAAAAGTAACTAGAAAATACGACCGACCGATTAATAGTTATTAGTAGATACGATTGACTTGACTACAAAAGGCTAAAGCCTTGGTCGACTGGGGGAAGTTACTAAAAAGGTGGGCGACCTGACAAGAAGTTATTAAATGTCAGGTCACACCTGCGAGCAATAACTGCTCCGAGAGAAAGACCTGACAAGTAATTAATATCCTAAAAAGCGTATTTGATAGACAGTAACTATCCCCGGGGACGACCTGACTGATGTGACTAGTTCTTTTTGTCAACCTAGACGATTTCCCGCCTTAATCCATCTCCCAATCCCGATTGAACACGTGGACCTCAAAGGACCAAAGGGCTTGGGTATAAAAGGAGGAGGAAGGTGAGAAATGGAGGGGATTGGCATTTTATTATTCAGCTTTTATATTTTATACACTTGTCTTTATTCTTCTTCCCTTTCACTAACTTGATCGTCGGAGTGCTCACGCCCAGTGGCGGAGGGAGGGGGGGCCAACCTGGGCCCTGGCCCCCCCCATTTTTTTAAAAAAAAATTTTATAAGGTAATTTTTTTTTAAAAAAAAATTTAGTTAAAATTTATATGATTTTTCTATTAATTTTTTATCTGGTCCATCCCGATTTCGTGTATCGGCCCACCCCGTAAAATTTCCTGGCTACGCCATTGCTCACGCCGGAGTTCTCTCCGGTTAGTCTTTTGCAGGCTAGCTGAGGATCGGGTTGGATTCTTGAGAAGATCTCGCCATCAGAGGCCTTTTCAAATATTGTGTAATATTACTTTCTCAATGTTAATCTTTTTTTCATTTATTACCATGAATGTTTGGGCAGAATGAGAAGCAAATGGGTAGGAAGATTTTATTTAAGGCTCGCATATCGGTCGGACTGTGGTGGAGCAATCGATGCGTGGCGGCCATAGCCTCGTGAAGCAGCGAGCAACGCCTTCAACTTTGATCAGATTGGGTGACGATATGGGCATGTGAGAATAATATAGATGAGAAGATGGGTTTGTTTGGTAATAATTTTGTGAGCTTGGGCTTGAAAACATATATGTATTTATATGTTCATTTTTTCATGATTAAGTTTAGAATAATGTAAAGTAATCTTCTTTATAATTTAACAATACAATTATTCAACCCGAGAATCCTAGAAAGAGTTGTTTAGTTACTTTGAGATTCATGAGGTAAGTTGGTAGATCTTGGTAATCTTGGTAATCGTTTTCTTCACATCTTTGTTTTTTTTTTTCAAATGTACTTTATAAAACCATTGAGCAATATGTAGATCCCTTAAATGTACTCCTCCACGACAACAAATATTTTAAACAATAAAAAAAGCTACCTAGATTTAATAAAAAAAAACATAATTTTAATAGATTAGGCATACTGCTAAGATTGTAAATTCCCAATCATGCATCGTCCAACAAAAACTAAAGACAAATTAAAACGATTACCAATATTTAAACTCAATCATAAAAGAAGAGATTGATAGCTTATCATGGTACCTAGAGCTGGCAATCTGGGCCGAAAAACAGGTTTTTGAAAAAATTGAATCGGGTCGGACCGGCCCGATTTTGTCAGGGCTTGATTTTCTTCGCCCAACCCAGCCCAACCACGGGCCATCGAGCCAAACCAGCCCAAAATTAAATATTAAAAAAAACGAAAAAAAAACTATTTTTTTTACGCCAAAACATAAAAAAAAAAAAAACTATTAAAAACCCAAAGTCCAACCTCTAAAAGCTAACACTGGGTGTGTTTAGGGTTAGTCGTTGCTACCCATTTGGGTAGCTACCCAAGTTGGTTCTATACCATTGGATTAACACACATCCATGTGGATGTGTGTGTGTATGTGTTGATTTAACGGTATAGAACCCACTTGGGTAGCTACATCTACTTGCCCGTGTGTTTATAATGTACATAATCTCTATCTCTATCTCTATCTCTATCTCTACTACTTAAAAAGTGTGAATGTTTGTGCAAATTTGTGATTAGGCTAAAATGCCCCTTAAGTGTATTAATTAATTAATTAATTCTAATGGAAAAAATTTAATTTTTTTTTTTGATAACTCAGCTTCCAAGCTTATGCCTGACTATGCCTGAGGACAAAAACTCATCTTCACCAGCTCGCATATGCCCCGGGGAGCAATTTGATGGAGTAGGGATATAAACTCCTGACCTCCACCCCACAAACAATTTGATGGAGCAGGGATTTGAATCCCTGACCTCCATCCCACAATTGCTTGTGGTGGCCAGGTGGGCTAAGCCACCTGGTTATGGAAAAAATTTAATGTATGTACACTATGTAGGAAAGGTTTAAAAGCATAACAATAGAGGCAGTAGAATACGAATAGGCATGTGAGAGAAGCTGCCGTTTCACTCTTACCATCAGTCCCAAAAAAGCTCAGTCTCATTTCCTCTGTTGTCGTTAAGATTGGAGCTTTTTTGAGACTGAGCTTTTTTTTAAAAAAAAAAAGGGTAAAAAATCTCCAATCTTAACGACAACAGAGGAAAACACAAAAATGAAATTCAGTGGGAACTCAAAAGCAAACATCGAATAATTTAGATGCGGACCAATAGCCGGGAAAATTCGAGGGCGAAGGGAAAAATTGATTACCAAGAGACGAGAAAATTCAAGAATCAATAGAAAAATTGAATGGCTACACTTCGACGTCAATCGGAGCCCCGCCTGCTTCAGACGACAATAAGCGATTGTAGTCCAGTGAGTCAGGGCCTGAAGTAATTTCCTGTGCAAACAAAGTGTTTCAGGGCAATAAAGTTAGTTTTGGGTTAACAGCTCATGTGCAGACCAAACATATTGTTAACACGGGTGGTTTTTTTTGGATATTAAGGCATCATAAAAGAAGTCTGCTCATAGTAAAATGGGAAATCAAGTGTCCGTTGCACTAGGATTGCAACAAAGTGAAAAAGATTTAAAGCCAATAGCCGATGTAATTCAACCGAATGGTAGTGATGTTGCATCGTCTTCCATGGTACTCGACAAATTGGAATATTATTACGTGGATCCAGTGAACAATCAGAACAAATTTGCTAACACTCATTGGATAGATATTTTTAAGGAAATACAGGTAAGAGAGATGCTTGGCCTATTTACAAATAATTTGTGTAGGAATAATCAAGAAGCCCATATTAAAGCATAGGTGTGTTTTGATACTCCATTTTGTATAGCATGTAATGTTCGTGAAACATTTGTTTGTAAAGGAGACATACATAATTCTTGTATATTTAGGTTAATAGTTAACATGAATACATATGATCATTTGTATTTGTGAAAGGTAATTTGGTGAGGATTTTGAACAAGTATGATCATAATCAATATTATTACATTGGAAGAGTTGAGTGAGAGCCATTTGCAGAACATACATTTCTCTTATGTGATAGCTTAAGAGGGTGGCTTTTTAGCCATAAGCTATCATTTGGCTAAGTCTCTTGAGAAGAAGCAGAAGTACCTTGGATTGTACGGGCAGACTTCTATGGCTAAACTCGGAGTTCCACTTAATAAACAACTTGATTTTCACCAGGTTAGAAGTAAACTCATAGTTTATTTATTTGATTTTATTTATTTTGTTGGGTTTTGTCCGGCCTCTTTCTTTTTTCCCGAGCACTTGATTTTGAATGTTACTGCTATTGTGAGTTTTGTTTTTATCTAATCTTGGGGGAGGGTTTGGCCGACATGCATTTGTTTAGCGTATTCATCCCCAGATTCTAAAGTTTACTCATAGTGGTAAATTAGGATTGATTTATTTATGATAAACGCATTTTTTGTGGAGGTGGTTCAGGGGCTGAGGGAATTGGAGCACCAGAGTTCCAGCGAGATTCTGGTGTTGATTAAGAATAGCGAGTTTGTCAAGAATTTCAAATCAAGCTTGGTACATTTCCAGATTGTTTTCCTAGGTATTTTTTGTTCAAGAATGTTTCCCTGGTTAGTTTATTTGGATTTATACATGTTTTTCTGCTATTTTAAATTTTAGTCTATCCAGTCGAAATACCTTTTACTATAAGTTGCGAATCAGAGATTGGTTTTGTAAGAATAAAATTGTTGAATTTTGTATATTTTTCCACGAAATAGTGTAAATTTGGTTTGTAGAATATTGGGTAAAATGATAATACAGAATCCATTGACACTTAACTTGCAAAACAAATACTGAATATTTCTACTCTTTGAAGTTGGGAGGGGGGAGGGGGAATGAATGAAAGAGAACCTTTTTTCACCTGCTCATCAATATCAATGTTGCTGGAATGTAATATGGGGTAGTCTTTAGTGGTTTTAGATTATCTCTTCAGAATATTAGACATGAGCATTTGATTATAGGGAACATGGTTAACGATTTTTTTTTTGCTGCTATTATCTACTGGCACTCTTATCAGTTAGATAGCCAAAACCATTTGTTTGTTGTCTTTAGTCTTACTATGATGATATTTCATGATAATGGCTTGTAATTGGGTTTTGCATTTGCATCTGTTGTGCTGAATGTTTTTGTGAATTTTTTTCTAAATACACAAACCAAATTAAACTAACCAAAGGGGTTCTTGTTTCGAGACGATGGTAACTTAATATTCTGAAAATCAAATTCCTTTGCTATAAACTGATGACATTGAAGAAAAAATCAGCCCGCATCGTCTCCAAATGACAGATGTTGCTTTTGGTCAAAATTATTAATGAGATTTCTTTTTTGTGTTTCCCAAGTTCATATTTCGATTCTTGCAGTTAAATTAAAATATCTTGCTAATATTTGCAAAATGGTATCTTTTGACACATTATCAAAGAATATTTTATGTAAAATCAATTTTCAGATAAGGTTGGAGTTATTTGCATTATGTGGACGTTGGTGGTGTTCACATATATAGATTACTTTAATTGAGATTAATTTTTTACAGTTAGTTACCGACTACTAGAGCAAAAGCATTGGTCTTAAACATGAGGTAATTATGTCGTTGTTGTTGTCTAGATAGTTGGGGAGTGACAATTTTACAATTTGGAACTGAAAGGAAACTTGATGGTGATGATGGTTTTAAAGGATGGGGGTTAGGACTTTGGTTAGACATTAATACACAGCTTAAAACCTTTTGGCATATTTAATGGTGCTTGAGCAAATAAAATCAAGAGTATGTTCTAAGATTAGACTTTATAGATTTATATTAATATAATTATGTAATCAAAGTTAAATTATATCGAGTTTGTTAGAAAGTGTGAATTATAGAACGATAAGATCCTGTGTTTAGATTTAGTTATATAATTTATTGGATGCTTCATCCCTGTTTTACCTTTTGAAACAATGATAGAAATTTGTTCAGCTTAGATGAATTAGATTTTAGTACACTCTATATCTAATCTTTGAGTTCTATGTATATGTATATATATTTCCATTTAAAGTATATTTATGATTATAGTGAACGATCTCATGGGATAGTTAGCCTAATGTATTGATGTTTATATGGTAATGTTTGACAATTAGATATCCGATGTACGTCTCCTACATTTTGATTTCAACTTTGGTTTGAATGTCATGATAGAAAATTGGGTTATCAATGTCGATTCGGTGACCACAACAAAGAATGGGCTTGTTCCATCCAATTGGAAGAATAACCTCAAATGAAGTATTGTTTTGGGTGTAGTCCTTTTAGTTTATTTTTAGACCGTTTGGTTATTTTGGTCGTCGTAATGTTTGATTACAAGCTGTTGCTTTTTTGAAACATAAGCTCAAGAATTATTATGCAAGCACATTATTTGCGGTCAATTTATATATGGAGTTTTATAATTGTGCTAAGTATTTCAAGAATGTAAAATATTATTTATAACAGTTGCTGCTTAATCAAAAGAGAACACATACCTAAGGACTTGGTTGATCATGGTCATTGGGTTCAAAAGGTGAGTTACTCCAAAAGCCTTTGTTATATTATCATTAGAATAAAATGACCATCCTAGAAGGTCTTCTATAGTAATACATGTTACGTTATTCGTGAGTATCAGATTAATAAATGTTTTTGGTGCTTCACTCTTCTCTGATTTGTGTCAAGACGGAGTAATTTGTGTCAAGACGAATTACTCAAGATGCTCCCCTCATTTTAGCACATTGTGGAACCTATTCAAATATGAAGCGCAGAGGGTTGAGTGTTGTATGCCTATATATTTGTTTTAATTTTGAGTTTCAAAAGGTTTAATGGCATGGATTAGTAAAAGATTAATTGTGCTAACTTATTTCCAATTTTTAAATGCTCAAAGTGATTGCATTTTGGAACTCAGTGAAACATGACAACGTATTTGCAATTATTACATATTCTCTTTTTGAAGTATAATATGTAATTTCAAAATTACATGTATCATCTGAACTTAAACTTTCGTTGATAGTTATCTATATTAGTATGATCGCAAAATATTGATCTCAAGCACAAAATTCCTCTTATGTCTTTTTTATGATATTTAATAAGTTGATAAATTATTGTTATGAATAGTGTATAAAAAGTTGTCAATCAATTGACTTTGACCGTTAGGGAAGAGCCCCCTTTTTCTTTTTCATAGTTGACTTTGGTTTTATTTGTGGTATCAAATTTTAGAGGTGGCATAAATTTTTGGAAATGTAAGGATTACAAAGCTTCTTTATAAAAAATAAACGTCCATAATTTCGATTGAGATTTTAAATTATTTCTGTTGTTTCTTTTATGGGGTACTCTTTTTCCTATCAAAGGTTTTTCCCAATGGATTTTACTTTGATAGGTTTTAACGAGACCCCTTTTTTTAAAGCTAGTTGTTTGGCTTGTAAGCAGTACTCTATATTTTCTTTTTTAATAATATTTTGCATTTATTCAAAAAAAAAAGTAGATGATGTGTTACACAATGTCATGGATCCTAAACAAAAAAATTCACCTAAATTCATTTCTATTACAATTTCATTGTGATTCTATGACATGAATTTTGGGTCCGGCTTGTTTTGACTATGTTTCACCTGAATTCTATGATATATATGAATAACTTCAATAATAAAATAAAATAAATAAAATTATATCAATAATGTATTTCTAATTAAATTATTAAATTTCTATGGTCCACGTGCACGTGCACTTTACTAGTAATTTTAAAAAACCTCTAATGTTTTTTTTTGTAATTAGCTCGAACCTCAAGTTTTTTTGGTAATTATCCCTTCCAGCGATATAGTTCTGTTGTTACTATTAATATTTCAAATCTCTTTGATTATCTCATAAGTCCAAAATTGTAAATAGAGGTACATTGTGGTAATCAAACATGGCTAACTGTTATTGTTTTATCTTTATAATTTCTCTTTGTATTACAGTACTACAGAGAATCAGCCTACCAACCCTCCTTACCAAGTGTCCCAAGAGAAAGCAAAAAGTTTGGGCATCAAGTTTACTCCTCTTGAGGTAAGCCTCAAGGACACTGTTGAAAGTTTGAAGCAGAAAAACTTCATCACTTTCTAAATTCCTGATGATCATTCTATTTGATGACAACTTGTTGTATCATGGTCTCAAAAATTATGTATCCATTATTGACCTATTGAGGCCAATACCAGTCCACTATTATTCTTATGTTAACTATAAACATCAATTAAATGTCACGTGCACAATTAAGACATCATCTTATACACACGACACTTGATAAATAGAAACAACATTGGCTATGTATGCACCCATTGAATCTCGATGAAATAAAATTTCCATTTGTACTTGTACTATTTTGATCTAAAACGTGCTATTAAATCTGCAATCTTGCCTAGGACACATATAACAAGAGTAAATAAAATTTAAAAACATGCCTGCATGTTTGACACAACTTGTTGGAGTTGTGGACAAATGAAGTTAATACAAACTAGGGGTGATGTATGGTTATGTTTCAAGACAAAAATTTCTATTTTTCAACTATTCATAAAAATAGAATAATGTTTTGTTTAAAATACAATCATTGAAAATTACCTATTATTCTTTCTATTTTCACATTAAATAGCATTTCAAACCTATATTTCCAATTTTTAACTCTATTCATACAATGATATATCACTTTTCAATCATTATTCTCATTTTATTATTGGAATCAACCTAGTGAAACCTACTACTACACTTATAGCTAATTAATATATTACTAGTTTTAAATTAATCAATCCAATGTGACGCACCACCACCTGCAAATTTTACGAATATAATTGCTTACATACAAATTAAATTAAAAACTGGATCTCATCACTAACAGTTACAGACATCCGATTTTGAAAATACACACCCAACAAAAACTAACAAACCTAATTCAATTTTATCAGGTACACTTTCATATTCAAAATTATATCAACCAAACATTGTCATATCTAAACTTATATAAAATTTTATTTTCATTTATTCATCAAAACACATTATCAATTTTTACATGAAAACCAATAAACTCTCAAAATTCATTTTCCAACACCAGAAATTAGACATAAACCATGGAAACATAACCATACAAAGTAGTTTTCAGAATTTCTAAACATATTTTTACCATTTTTCTCATTGTTTTCATATTATCTTTTATTCAAGAAAAAAACTAAAGAAAAGAAAGAAAGAAAGAGAAGAAAAGCAAACTAAATAAAAAATAAAAATAAAATGGCGATGACGATTAGAACTGAAAAAACAAAATGAAAAGAACAAAGAAGAAAAAGACAGCAGAGCATCCTCACTATTTTTGATTTTCTTGAAAGACCCTTCAGTTGAAATTCCCAATGATCATTTTTCCAATTTTCATCATCTGTTCGGCCTAACTCGGTGTAAAATAGTAAAAGGGTATTGCTATTAACACCCCAAATCCTCTAAATACACCTACTTTTTTGATACACTCCACTCTATTTTTAAAAATAACACAATTACATAATACATCCTTAATATTCCCCAATTTATCCTTATTTTTCCCTCAAAAAAATAAACCCACCCACACATACATGATACATCCACCAACACACAGTGGTTCCATATCCAGAGGCTGATAAATTACAATGGCGGTGATAAAAGATTTGCAGTTCCAAAATCCCAAGGTTTTGGCCCCTGGAGAATTCCTCTTGGAGAAGAGATTCTCCAAATACTGTTGCTATCATACGATTTCATATTTATTCCAAAACTACCAGTTTGAGAATGTGCAGCCACCAACCAAATACCACACATAGCCAATATCATCGTTCAAATGCAAAGCCCATCAACACAAATCTTCTGCTATCGTCTCAATTTTTTTGAAAACAACCAAAAAAATAATTAAAAATGAATTAATCCAAGAAGGACGATAGATGTGTTCTGAGTGGGTGGGTGAGTGTATTTAGAATTTTGGTAGAATACTAAGGGTATTGTAGTCTTTAAAGTTGATGACAATTATGAAATTAAGAAAATGGCGTCTTTATTAGATTTGGGGGTGTGAAACCCATAGTAAAATCCAAAAACCAAGAGAAAATTGCACTTCTCATTCCTAAACAATAAACATGAGACCCAACAAGGCAACAAGACACTTTCTTGGAAGACCCTTCTAAGTTGAAGTTCCCGGACATTTTTCGTCATTCTTAAGCCTTAACACTCGCTATAATATCCAAAAACCAGAAAAAAATTGCAGTTTACAATCCTAAACATGAAACCCAACAAGAACTCAAAGTTCTTGTTCATAACAATTTCGCTCCTCGTATTATCCGAGTGCTCCTCATTTTCAATTAAAGAATTAGAAGCTGTAGAATCTCTACTGAACCGTTTGGACACCAAGAAACCATCTCCATCAGAGCAAGAATCTGCAGCAAGAGGTGTTCTTCAGAGACTGCTTCCAACATATTTGTCCAGCTTTGAATTCAAGATTATTACAAAGGTATTATCATACATCAGTTTCTTCGAATTCTCATTTTTGGGTTTATCTTACTTTGTGTGTAACTTGTAAGTTATTTCTCTTCTTATATATACCCATGGCAAAAGCCAAAAGTCATCCCCTTCGTAGCTCTGATTTTGGCTTTTGAACTTTCCACCGCCATTTTCTTGAGTTATAAAAAAGGTTGGTTTTTTATGAAACGGATTGTTGAAAAACTTTAGTTAAATTAATGGGTTGTCAAGAAGGTACTATTACTAATCAGTTTCTTGAATTTTCATTTGTGGGCTTCTCTTGAATTGTACTTTATCCTCTCTCTGTGATGAGTAGGTTTTGTTCTTTGTCTATGTTCGAACTGTGTTAAGAATAAAGTTGATTCTTTGTGAGAGTACAGTGAATTTATTGTGAAATTACTTGGCATTTAATTGCGTCATTTCTCTGGGACTTTGAGATTGTTGATTGTTTCTGTTGAGTCCTTAAGGGTGTTAGTTTCTGGATTCCTATCTGTTGCTTTAGTTATTCCACAATTTCTTGATTTCATCTTTTTATTCAACCTATTTACCGTCACAGTGAAACGAGAGGACTTGTCATTATCCTCTGGCAAATTGTGATTAACTATGTAGTTTAAAAGTTCTGTGGACGTACTAGCTCGTTTCAATAAGAGTCTTTGATGAATTATACAATTGGTATTTACTTTCCTGCCATCTCTTTTCATTATTTTTCTTCAACTCTTTATTATTGATAGATTTAAACATATTTTTACGGAACGCATTCCTTATATATTATTGTAATGTTTGAGTGTCAATGCTGTGGCAACTTGGTGTTGAAAATTATTCAAGAGTTTGCATTGTTGGCAAATAAGTATTTGATTGAAGAACTAACTATAAACCATACGGGGGATTTTTTCTGGTGCAGATTGATGGTGTGTTTTTGTTTTTTTTTTGGCCAAACTAAAAACAAATTTCTTAAATTGATGTATCCAATATTTTAATGAGTAATTATCGTTTTGCAAATACTTTCACTATATTTGAAAATGATATGTAATTGGTCTCAAATATTAGGATGCCTGTGGTGGAAGAAGCTGCTTTCAAATTAGCAATTACAAGAATTCAAGTAAAGATTCAGCTGAAATAATGTAGGTACCATCTGATATGTTGAGTTTTTCTCTCAAGGTTTATCCCATTGATGTATTTTTCCATATTTCTTATTTGTATAGTACCATTTAACTCTAAACATCTTTCTGGAAAGTGAGGATCAAATTTTTAAATCCTCTTGAATATGATAATTTTTCCTCATTTCTATGTCAGTTTTCTGATAATAGAGTTTATGGAAACTCTGACAACATGATTGATAAAAAAGGCTACAGATTGTGAGGAAAAGTTATTTTTTCTGGGCATATAAGTTAGAACAACATCTTGATAGGAACTCTAAACCTTATGAAGCCTCTGACATACACTCTTTATGTAACTTCGGGGCTAATCTTCTTTTAAAGTTTCTAATGAGGATGATCCATTTCGAAAGTAAATTTTCTTGGTACATTATTTAGTCATGTCACTTCTATGGAACTTAACTATGTGCGTAAGGAAATTACTGTGTTTTACAGCTCAAGCTATTGAAAAGGCGGAATGCACTAATTTAATCTCTTCAGCCCACCAGCTCGGAGATGGAAATACACTTTCACATATCAAGTTAACAGACATTTCACAAATATACGATGGGGAGATTTAATGTTAGGAAAGTTGCTTACTCTAATAAGCTGTTATGGAATTCAACTGAAATTTATTTGGTATGAGTGGAGAGGCTGCCTTGGCCATATATTGTTTTGGAGATTTCTTTCCCAATGTTGGAGAAGGTCTAGTATTCACTCATGCATATTATTTGTGCAGCTATTTCCTCTACCTGTAAAGTGCCACAATGGGACTACGGAATGGCAAACAAGAATAATTGACGAATTCTAGTGTAAAACTTGGCCAACAAACCTTTCTGGGTTTAGCTTTGATATCATATTAAATGACCAGTAGATTAAAAATTAATTATATAGTGGCAACAAGTTTGTCTTTAACGAATCTAACAATGCATTTCTGTTTTCTACATCTTGCTGGAAAAAGTGAAATGATTGTGCAATCATGATTTCATATTTTTTTACTCTTAACCTAGGATAAAAGGAACCACAGCCGTTGACGTCACATCAGGACTTCACTGGTATTTAAAGTACTGGTGTGGAGCTCATGTTTCTTGGGACAAGACGGGTGGTGCTCAACTTGGTTCTGTTCCTAAGCCAGGATCACTACCTCCCGTGAGATATGAGGGTGTGATGATTCAACGTTCAGCGCCATGGAACTATTATCAAAATGTTGTCACGTCTAGTTGTAAGAATTTCCTTTGACCCTTCCATTTCCTCTAACTTCTCTTCTCTGACCCCCTAACATTGTTGGTTAATAGTTTCCCTCAAACACATACACATACATACATTTATGTGTGGTGTGTGTTTCCAGCTGTTGTTCGTATCCATTTAATCAAGCAAGTGAGGTTTCCGTTCAGTTCAGAAATATGAGATGCATTGTTTTATTTTCAAATGATTGTTGCTTCTATTAATAACTTAGCAGAATTCAGTGGCCGTTTGCAGATTCCTATGTTTGGTGGGATTGGGAAAGATGGGAAAAAGAGATCGATTGGATGGCACTTCAGGGAGTAAACCTGCCGCTGGCATTCACAGGACAGGAAGCAATTTGGCAAAAAGTTTTTGCAGTATGTTTGCCATATCTTTTTACAATTTGTTTATTTGGTTAATCTAGTTTCTTAATGACTGTCTGAGTCAAATGCTCCCAGAATTTGCTGAGATAATTGAAAGTCTGATCTTTCAACTTATTGAGAAACTCTCTCTCTCTCTCTCTCTCTCTCTCTCTCTCTCTCTCTCTCTCTCTCTCTCTCTCTCTCCCTCCCTCCCTCCCTCCCCGAAGTTATTATTAATCGGTCTACTTAACGTTTTATCTTTTCTTTGCTTGAAAAAAACCTTAGGCCAAAGTAAATTCTCGGTGCGTGAATGCAAACCATCCAATTTACATGTGTGGCACGACACACAATCATGGACTCCCATGTGCAATCATATATAACTATGCACACTCAACCTGCCAACAACTTAAGTTGAAATTTAAAAAAAATGCATGCAAAAAGTGACCTTTGACTTGGTTAGGAGGACAAGAACATGCTTTCCTTCAGTCTAATAAGCTGTAAGTTCCCACATAAAAAAGTTGAAACTTGTAGGTCGTATACTCTATCCAGCGTGATCACCGCATGCACCTCACAAAAAGCCATAATCTGATTGCCACTTGTAAATTAATCAGCTTCAAGTAGTCCCCCCATCAGATAATTTCTTTTATATGATTAATTTATAAGCTAAAATATTGATGGATTTTGTTTATGTTGGATGACTAGTTAATCAAGTACAGAAGGGATACTAACTGATAATAGCTAGCTAGCTAGATTTGAAGATCGTTTGTGTGGGATTATGGACTCAAGATACAGATTGTCAGTGAAATTGTAAACCTCATTTTTTTAAGTGATTATTTGATTGATCTTGATCAGATTATAATCCCTGGTCGCCTTTTTCATGCTCAGTTATGCACCTCGTTGATTTATTAATTTATTTTCATATGGACAGTTCGAAATTGATTCGCAGAATAGTCAAGATGTTATATTTTACCAATTGATCCTAATTAAGCAAATACTATAATCTTTTGCTTAATCAAGTGCCTTAATTCTGTTCCAGAAATTTATGTGTCTACTTCTGATTTTTATTTTCTGATAGCAGGAGTTTAATATCACTAAGCAGGATTTGAACGATTTCTTTGGTGGACCTGCCTTTCTTGCTTGGGCACGTATGGGTAACTTACACAGGTTCACACATTTCTTCCTTGTGCATTTTATACCTTCATTGATACCTTCTGCTTTTAATTTTGTTATAACCAGCATCGATTATTATAGTTTTAATGATTTTACAAGCACACGATCGTTGTCTCAATTTTAGATATTTTGTTTCAAATAAAGAAGAAACTATTTTTCTATTAAGACAATGAGAATTTTGAACCAAAGTGGATAAAGCATATGAAACTATCATTTTTGTGATTGTTTGAAAAGATTGAATGTTTGAAATTAATTCATTGCATGGAGATACATATTACTTTTTAATTAAGCTCTAATATCGACTTGCTTTTGTTTTGGGTACAACTGGATCATTGTATCGTATTGATCATAGATATCCATTATCCAACATCCCGTTAGCACGGGCTATAATTGTGCTTGTAGTTTTTGTATGTAACCTAACTAAATATGACTTTCTCTTTTTATTTATTTTTTGTGTCCATTAGTAATTATTTGTGCAGTCATGTTGTTATATTGGATATAGTATAATATTTGAAACTTCTATTTGATTCAGTAGAAGGGTTTTCGAGAAATGCTTATTGAGTTTGTAGCTCCGCCTAGCTAATTTATTTCTGCATTTATCAGCTTTTGGAGCTAAGGAAGCTTGAGCCAAGGTTTTATTTGAGTTTTAAAAGTGTAGTTTCATAACTTATAAGTTTGGCCACACTATTAGTATTCTTAAAAAAGCTTTTCTAATTGCGCTAGCATTTTTTTGCCTTTTATACTATCTCTTTACACTATTCCAAAGCCTTAGCTCCAAAATCTTTTTATATTGCAGGTGGGGTGGGCCTTTGACTCAGAATTGGTTAAATAAACAGTTGATGTTGCAAAAACAAATATTATCTCGAATGGTACAGCTCGGGATGACCCCAGGTACTGTTCCAAATTCATATATGATTTTTTCCCTTTGTTTCTTTCTTCTGATTTTATCTGTATTGTTTTTATGTGGAGCCTCATGATTACTTAAACATCTAGCAGAAAAATTGAGAGCTGGCTATTCATATTTGCCCTCTTTCTCGTCACTCTAATGCACACTTATCAACTCAAATACTTTTTTCTGGTAGTTCTTCCGTCATTTTCTGGGAATGTTCCAGCTGCACTTAAAGCAATTTTCCCCACGGCGAACATAAGCAGACTTGGGGACTGGTATTTTTCGCTTTTCTTTTGGCTTATAATGTCACTATCTTTCTCATGTTCCACTTCGCTTCTTCGCGGAAGATTGGAATATTTTCATGTCTCCTGTTTAGATGCCTTGAGTTTTTATTTTTTATCTTATTATTCCTCATTACATATTAAATATTATTGTAAACTAGTGTACCATGAAATGAACAATGGTTTGCACTCTGTGGAATTTTCTTTTGATGGATACTTATTAATTTAGACCATTGGATAGAATGAATCAATAGAAATTAGGAGTTGTATTTTCCATTTTGATTAAGAGTTGAAGTGTGCTCCAAGAAGTGCTATAAAATTTCCCATTTTGCATTATCCCTTACCGATAGATAAGGCATGTTATTGCATCTATGGAAACCAATAGTATGCATCTTTGTTTTTTTCTTCTCCTTTTTAAGGTTGAATTAGAATTGAATGTTTTGCTTGCGTTGGGATTTTATAAGTTACATAATTGGAAAGTCTTTTTCATGTGTAAAATCTGCCTCATTATATACTTAGAATATGAACTTTTCTCCCTAATTACAGGAACACTGTTGATGGTGATCCACGATGGTGCTGCACTTATCTTCTTGATCCTTCTGATTCTTTATTTATTGAGATTGGAGAAGCATTCATGAAACAACAGATTAAAGGTTAATATTCATTTACTATTCATATTATTTGTTTGAAATGTTCTTTGTTCCATTTGCTTGAATTTTGTTGAATCTCTCTCAAATTTACCTGGATTTTCCTTCTTTCCCCTCTTCATGTCTCAAGCATTCTCTCTGTTATGCATTGGGGTTGATTTTTCTTAAGATATTGTGCGACTCATAAATCTAATCAAGCAACAAAAGGTCTACCATATGTTTTGTATGTGAAGCACAAGTCTATGTCTATGATTGGGAGAATATTCTTTACCTTTCTAAGATGCTAATCCCAACAGCGCCCTAACTTCTCAAGAAGTTCTAAACACATCCGTAAGCTAATTGATTGAATAGATTCAGCCTTTCAAAAGACAATTTTTTACCCTTTTATTAGTAAGCATAAGAATTACCTTGCTTTCTCATTGTTATATATTTAAGGGATAATTTCAATTTTGGTATCCTATGTTTTACTTTTAACCAGTTTCGCCACATTCCATCAAACGTTTGTCAATTTTGGTACCCTGTGTTTTTAATATTTTTCTTTAATATGCCACATTCATTTTCCGATCATTAATTTCTTTTCATACATTTGTTGCAGAATATGGCGATGTCACAGACATTTATAGCTGGTACTTGCAATTCTACTTGATTATTTTGCTTTATTTTTTAGCATGTATCTAATAGAGGGGCTTCTTATACTTCTGCATTCTGTTTGAGCTGGGCTTTTAATATCTTGGCTCACCTTTTAAATATGGAACCAACCTTGCTGACCTGTGCCTAATTTAGTGGAAAGCGTCTGTGGCATCCATGAATCTCATAAACAAATCCCCCATTACCACCTATTCCATTGTTAAGTTTTTACAAGTTTATGTGATAATTTGAATTGCTAGCAAAGTTATGTCTGGAGCTTTCACTTGAGACTGTGTCTTGAGCGTACTTGAATGCTTTTTGATGCCTCACGAGGGAGGGCTCTTGAATTTCAGAGAAGGAACTATAGGTTGAGGAGGACTAAGAAGTGAAGCAATGAGTTTGAGGATTGGAGGAGTAGAATACAGAAGAGGATTGGTAGTAAAGAAACTAAAAGAACTTTGATATTCTGTTAGGTCCGGAAAATTTATAACGAAAACCATAAAAAACAAAGTACTACATTTTATGAAACGAAACTAAATACTGAACAGAATTTTACGGTTGGGTATTAGTACATATGGAGTTTTTGGCTTGGATATGGTTTGAACTGTAAAGGCAATTTAAAGACTTCCGTTTTTCTGTTTTCTTGATCCATATACAAAAGCTAATTTGATGCTCATTTTTTGCATTCCTTATATTGAATGAGAAAGCTATTATGGTTGCAGTGATACATTCAACGAGAACTCTCCACCTACCAACGACCCGACGTATATCTCATCTCTTGGTTCTGCAGTATATGAGGCAATGTCTAAAGCCGATAATGATGCAGTGTGGCTAATGCAAGTATGCTTCTAACCTTGCTTTGACTCAACCTCTGGCTGTGTGTCTATCATTATGTGTTCTTCTATGGGTTCTCTGCACATCACTTATTAATTTTCTGAATGATTATTTTTTTATTCTTCATAATTAATGTTCAAATTCATGCGGATAGTGTGGTTTTTGTACATTTTTATTAATCCGGCTTTGATTCATCTAATTCGTATCAACATTGAAGACTGTGACATATAATCCATTGTCAAACTTGTAGCTGATTGTAGATTGATCATACTTTCAATATATGTCAAAGGTTATTGTCACGATGCACTAGAACAAGACTTTCATCATGCGACTTTTGGAAATTATATGCTTGATATATTCTTCCACCTTTGGTTCTTTGAAGTTTGAAAATTTCAGCTTTATCTTAGAAGAGTGTTTTGCTGGGCAACGGTACTGATACATTTTTTCAAATAATTTTGACAGGTCTCATATTCTTCCACTTTTGGTTCTTTGAAATTTGAAAATTTCAGCTTTATCTTAGAAGAGTGTTTTGCTGGACAATGGTACTGGTAGATTTTTTCAAATAGTTTTATGACAGGTCTCATATTCTTCCACTTTTGGTTCTTTGAAATTTGAAAATTTCAGCTTTATCTTAAAAGAGTGTTTTGCTGGACTATGGTACTGGTAGATATTTTTTCAAATAATTCTATTGCAGGTCTCATAAACTGGGAGGAATATTTGTTCAATCTTACGGTAGGAGCTTATTTCAATATCTTAAAAGAGTGCTGTGCTAGAATATGGTACTGTTGAATTTCTTCAAATATTTTGTGATCGATATTATGAACTGAGGAGGAATACTTCAATCTTACAAATATTCTGTTTACTAAACTGTTAGATGCTTCCATTTGTTATGTGCATACGATTTTTTCCACGAAATGGAAGGGGCATATATTTGGTGAATATATACTTTTTCGTAATATAGTTTGTATAGTTCCTTACAGATCCAGTACACGAAACACATTCTCATGAAGCTTTTTGTTTTCCATATTATTTATTCCCCATTATCAATGAAGAAGATATTGGAACTCTTCTCGGTGTCAATATTACCTGCTCATTTTCTTATTTCGTTGCATGTGGCTTGTTTTTTGAAAGGGCTATCAGGAATGTCATATACCTTGTTATGGCATTATGTTTTTTAGCAGCTTTTGTTTATGGTTTATGTTGATGCAAGAGTTCTAAGTTAGTTGATATGTACACTTCAGACATTGCACTTCAATGCTATGGGATATATCGAGTCTTGGATACCATTAATGTCCTCAATGAGTTCTCTATAGGGCTTGACCCCGGGCATGGCAATAGATTTGCATTTGCATCTATTTATCCTGTCTTAAGGATTAGCTTATCTTGCTGATATGTGTAATGTTTGTTATATCTCTGATGTAATTCCCAATTGGCTATGCTGCTGAGTTTTAACCATTTGATCTATTTCCAGGGTTGGCTATTCTATTCAGACTCGTCATTTTGGAAACCACCACAGATGAAGGTGAGATGCTACTAGAGTAAGAAAATACCTTCACCCTGAATTGTTTTGTGTTTCCAGATTGCGAGCTATCTGCTCATGTAGTGTCCCGTATGTTTGGTAAAAAAAATACTATTTCTGGTATGCTCGTCTTTAATTCTAGTTAAAATAACTTAACACTTGTTTCTTGTTTGTGGTCTTGCAATTAATTGTCTGGGTGGAGTAGGCAAATCATGTTTTTTGCCTTTTGTAGCCTATTGATATAGGTGAATTACACACAAAGGAACAAGAAAGTGAGGAAAAATACTCCAAATCACAAAACTGTCACAAATATGGTAAGATATATATCTTGTAATTATATCAAAGAATGATCTTTTGATACTTAACACTTCCCATCAAGTTAAACAAACATGAAAATCTTGACTGAAGTGTTCAACCATGGAGGTCAACCTTTTCTTTAAGTCTTAAATCAACAACATGGCTTTATGTGTGATTTATAGAAAATAATATTTTAGATGTCAACAAAAGTATACGCAGGACAGGACGATACATTGTGCACTGTGATACCTATGCATAATCGATGAATAAGATTACGATATGCTTCCTGCATGACAAAAGGGGTAGTTGAGGTATATAGAATTTGCTTTGGTACCATGTCAAAAATTTAAATATGTTGAGAAAAGTGAATGTAAGAAGAATCTAAAGGAATTACGTGGTTCGCCACTTACAAATGCTGAAAGGGCTGAAATCACCATGTGAATTACACATATAAAGTAACAAGAAAGGGAGGAAAGCATCCAGAATCACAAAAATATCACAAAACACATAAGATATATATTGGTGTGATCTTGTAATTGTAGCAAAGATCAATTCTTAACATATGTATTGCATCAATATCGGTGAAAGAATGGCCAGATGACTTCAACTTATCTCAACAAAGTGCATTTTTGGCGTGTCTTCTTTGTTAGTGCAAAGTATATTTACTGCTGACAATATGAAGGGTCTCATAACGGAAATGCCCATATTGTTGGAAGTATAAATTGAATTTGGAGAATAATAATTTTGGTCAAGAGTCTTTTAATATTTCAAGAGTCTTTTAGTGTTTCAAAGTTTGAATTGTATTTTCTAAGTTTGAATAAGTAGTTTGAAGAGACTAAGTTGTTCAAAGAGTCATCTTCTTTTTGGTAATGTCAATTTAATATTTGGTGATTCCTATGTCTAATTCATATGTATAAATAGGACACCATGTTGGAGGATTTTGTAAGACAATCAAGTTGAAAGAAATTTTCAGATTTTAGTAAAATTCTTTAGCCTACACATACAGTATGAAAATAATGTCCGGTTTATGTATTTCTTCACAAAAGCTAGGATATGACTGGAGATTATCATAATCTCATACCCTGCAAATTGATTTTGGCCTAATAGATGCCTCTCTGAAGCATGCTTCAGGAGTCCAGTCTAAAAGTAGTATCATATGTAAGCTGAGCATATCTAGTATGGGATCCATTCATTTTGAGTGCTGCCAATTTGATTAAGGATGAACGATGTAATTTTTCTCTTCCTTTTTCTTTTCAATGACCAGGGATAAAAACTGTGTTCTTATCCTGATAAAATAGTTTTTCTAAGTTATATCAAGCACAAACAGTTTTGTGCAGATCTTTCCTATGCGTAGTTATTATGGGTTTTCTGGTCTTCTTAAGTTTTGCTTCTATTCTTTTATGACTCCTAAAGATAATATATTTGTGGGGTTGTATCTTATTTCATGCATGTTACTGATTTTATGAAGCTGGATTGTCATTGCTAACCTAGTAATGTCATGCAGGCACTTCTACATTCTGTTCCATTTGGGAAGATGATAGTGCTTGATCTATTTGCTGATGTCAAACCAATTTGGAAATCTTCCTCTCAATTTTACCACACTCCTTATATATGGCATGTAACTGACTCAGTATGCTTTTCTTTTTTCCCTTCTTTTTTTAACTGTAAAAAAGTTGCTTTATGACATTCTTTTTTTCTGTTAGTTTGTCATCCATCAATTCTTGCTTGCTTAGATTCAATTCAACTTTCTGTTTACCTTACGGTAACATCTAATATGTAACAGGTGTATGCTGCATAACTTTGGTGGAAATATTGAAATGTATGGCATATTAGATGCAGTGGCTTCAGGGCCTATTGATGCCCGTGTCAGCGAGAACTCAACAATGGTAAGCTATAGTTTTTTTTTAAGTACTGGTTTCAACATGCTTTTATGATATACTCTTTAGGGAGCTCAAGTGTGAAATGTGTTTGATGGCAAAAATGAGTTAATTTTGGATTTTTGCTGTTGAATCAATATATGGTTTATGATATTGAAATTTTGACACTTAAAAAATTGTGTAAAGCATAAGTATCTTTCATAAAATGTCAGACGAAAATTTTGACGTGAGTATCTTTTACATTGAAGAAAATAGTCATGCTAACCTCCAGACTCCAATCTAATCTTCCCGAACTTGTTTGAGCCGAAGTCACGAGTTTGGTGCATGAGCCTGAGTGGAGAGGATATGAGTATATATGACATTGTCTACTCTGAAACTTTTCATGGTCCGAAGTGTCCCAAGCGAACCAATGACATGATTTATCTTATCACAAGTGCTATATTTTTCTTATTTGCTAACCAGAACGGAATTTGTAGCACAATTGATTTTTGCTGTGTGCATTCTTTGTTATAGAGCTTGCCTCACCCTATTTTGCAGTTTACGAAGACCTTGAGTCAGTTAATTCTGTGATTTGGTTTTACATGTGTCTTACATTAGCTTTCATTTATTGAATAATAAAAAAGCGAAGGGGCTACTGAATGGCCATTTCTTTCCACCAAAACCACATTCATCCTCTGATTTTACCACAAGCTCAATAAAAAGAAGAACTTGCACTATGCAAATTGTGTCAGCCTGTCAGTTCTTTTTTTAAGCATCAATGTTTTCTCCAATTTCTTATCATTGAATCATAGCCAAATCTTTAGACATAAAACAGTAATACTAGGAAATTTATAACTTAATCCAGATCGTAAGGCTTGTGTCGGTTGTCCTAATATTGATGATATTGCCTTCACAACATGCACCTCTACAATTTTGGGAAAATGTTTATTTTGTTTTTGTGGGGTACATCTCTTTCTTTTAGCTTTAATTTCTATTTTAGTATTCTCATTATCTGCTTTCAGGACAGATTGGTGTTGGCATGTGCATGGAAGGGATAGAACAAAATCCTGTTGTATACGAGCTGATGTCTGAAATGGCTTTTCGAAGTGATCCATTTCAGCTTGAGGTAAAGGAAGTGTTCTCAATACCAATCAGAATGAGTTTTAGTCTGATTTTCAAAGGACTTCCTTTAATGCTTTTTAAACTATTGTTTTCGTTGACTGGATTAACTTGAATAGTATCTCCATAAGCTCACTGTACATTCTTCATTACTTCAATCTACATATTTTTCTTCTTAGCTGCTACATATTTCTCCCTTCTGAACATGGGCGTAGCCGGGACTTACAGTCAGTGCGGTCAGGATTTTTTCGTTTTGGTGGGATGATTGTTGGGCCGAAATTTTTCGAAAATAGAAAATAAAAAAGGCAAATCTAAAGGCCGATACATTGCAGCAATGTTTTGTGGGTTTTCATAATCTCTTCTGACTTCTTTAGAATGAACTTTTGGAGAATGATTTCTCCAAAAGTTCATTCTAAAATAATCACCAAACAACTATTAATAGATTTTTCGATCCAAAAATTCATTTTAAGAGTGTTTCCAAAAACAATATTCATTATCAAGTTCAAAACATCTCTCTATATATAACAAATAAAGCAATCATTCATCCACTCATATATTCTTAATTGAACCAGATAATTCTTAACTTTTTTGGGTCAAGAAGGTTAAATGTTCATTTTAAATTTTAGCTCAATTTTTTTAATATGAACTGGACATTCGGTTGAATTTTCAGTGCGGTCCAAATCAAATTTAACAGGATTACTCCGAATTTGAGTGCGGTCTGCCGACCGCACTCGTCCTAAGGTGGCTACGCCACTGCTTCTGAATGATCTCGACTTAACTTGCAGGAATGGTTGACAACCTACTCTCGTAGAAGATATGGTAAATCTGTATATCAAGTTGAGGCTGCATGGAAAATTCTTCATCGCACAATATATAACTGCACTGATGGAATTGCGGTACGTTTTCGTGAGTTAATAAATTCCGAGATGTTTGACAGTTTTGTCCATTAGTGAATTCTACATTTAACATTGTTGAGAATTTTTGGTTATTGAAATGATCAATCAGAAATCGTTGTCTAGTCATTTTATTATTTCCTCATTGCCCAATTAGAGTTTCCCTAGTAAAACTTACTATGTTGAATCTATACTGTCATAAAAGTGTGGAGGGAGTGAATAGATTTCTTCTGGCTTATCACTTATCACCCTAACGTTCTCTCTCTCCTTCCTCTTCTCTCACACGTATACTCTCTTCTTTCTCTCTTTAATTTCTTTTTTTCTTACCTTTTACTTAAGTGGTATTTATTATGCTTACTTTTTTTTTTGGCACACGTGTCTGAGCGTGCTTTGCGGATTAGCACCACATCAAAGCAAGAAAGGATATTAATATTTTGGTTCCTATTTTATTGAATGTCTCATTGGTTATGCATTATCAAAGAGTCGACTGGTTTTCCGTGAATTTCACTGAAATTGATTTGTTTCCAAATCAACTTTATTCAGGACCACAACACAGATTACATAGTAAAATTTCCTGATTGGGATCCATCAGTAAATAACCAACTTGGCATACCTGAAATAATTCAGAGGCATAAGCTTGCTGGTGTACAACAAAAGAGAAGGTTCTTTTTCCACGAGACGAGCTCTTCCTTGCCTCAGCCTCATATGTGGTATAAAAATAAGGATGCTGTCAGGGCCTTGAAGCTATTCCTTGATGCTGGAAATGAACTTGCTGAACTTCCCACGTACAGGTAAATGGTAATAACTTGATGAAGGAATTTTGTTGAAACAGAATTTTTACATACCAAAAGAAAAAAAACTGAATTTGTTGGCATTTCAGATTATGTAAGAGATAGTAGTGTTGGGTGTTCTCCGAAGAAGTTGGATAATATATGAAGATTAGCTTGTGAAGCATTTCTCGATACTGATTCCTGTTTATTGTGCCCGACAAGAGAATTTTTGGGCATGAGACATGCTATTTTATTTGGGAGTAATTTTACTGAATTTGTAGTATTGTTGCAATATAAATATACTGAAAATTGCATTTGTTGCAGGTATGATTTGGTTGACTTAACAAAACAGTCACTCTCAAAGCTTGCAAATGAGATATATTTGAGTGCAATACATGCTTTCTGGGATAAGGATGCAAAAGCGTTAAGTCTTCATTGTCTGAAATTCCTACAACTGATCAAGGACATCGATAAGCTCCTCGCTGCGGACGATAATTTTCTACTTGGCCCTTGGCTCGAAAGTGCAAAGAAACTGTCCCTGAATGTGGATGAGATGCAACAGGTCAGAATATTCTTTTTCTTTTGTGTTATGTCCCTCTTCGGTGATGGTAATTTCAATTTGCGTGGCATTGCTTTCATGGACTATATTTTAAACCCGTGCTCCGTCTAGCTATTCGATTTCTCATTTCACTTGTGAAGTTAAATTTGAAATAAAAAAGCATTTTAGGTCGTTAACCTTTGAATATACAAACTGAGGGATCGCTTACATTGTTGTTCTTGATGAAGCTACCATTATTATTTATACTAATAGGCTGATTGGATATGCTTTCATTTTGAAAATTTTCATTTTACTAGAGAATAGTGGTGAAAAGAATTTGGAAGAAAAAAGATGAATTTTGAGAACGTGATTGGATGTGAAATGAAAAATTAATGATATAAAGTTTATTTGATTTAAAAAATAGTACAATAATGATTGGTTGGTAGTTAGAAATGTGTGAGTGAGTGAATAGTGGAATTTGTGGGAGAATGTATAATAATGATTAGTTTTTTGTGAAAAAATGTGTAGATGTGATTGATAAGAGAAAAAATGAGAAATTGAAAGTGAGAGAATAATATATTTTCTGAAAATTTTCATAAACAATCGCATGTTTGGTCAAAAAAAAATCTCCAGCTGAACGAAAATGTAATCTCCCTCACATCCAATTGCGCCCTAATTCTCTTATTTATCTTTTCCTTATTGTTGTCATTGTTCTACTCATTGTGCATAGAACTTATAAATAACTAGTCAGTAGTATTGCTTTAAACATGCTGGAGAATTTAGATTCTTCATTATTTTAATCACCTGTAATCGAACAGTACGAGTGGAACGCGAGAACGCAAGTAACAATGTGGTACGACAACACCAAGTATGTGCAGAGCAAGCTTCATGACTATGGTAGGCCAATATATATCCTCATTTACTTTTAAATTCACTTTCTGTGGAATTGTGATCATCACTTTTTCTGGTGCGGTTTGTACCAGCAAATAAATTTTGGAGCGGGCTATTAGAAGATTACTATCTTCCACGGGCGTCGATGTATTTTACGCGTTTGCTAAAGAGCTTAAAAGAAAATGAGGATTTTAAGATGGAGGAATGGAGAAAAGAGTGGATTGCATTCTCAAATAAGTGGCAAGCTGGTGTGGAGCTTTACCCAGTAAAGGCACAGGGGGATGCCCTTGCTATAGCAAAGGAACTTTATCAGAAATATTTTACATAGAACATGGATACTGATAATCAAATTCCGAAATTAACACTGAAAGCATCTTCATTTCTGGTACTGTTTTTAATTTGGTTTTGCTGGATAACTTATTGGTGATAATAAATGTTTGGTGGAATATTGGTTATTTCTAATTTTGTTACAATAAGTCACTTATTCTAAAAGCAGAAGTTTTTGCAAACACTCCCTTAGTAGGTAGTATTCACTTCTTGACATTACCCCATTCCGTTTTAGAGAAATATATGCCATGATCAAAGCTATGACGAAACATAGTAACAAATGTCGGATTCAGGAATAATTCGTTAGGCTTAAAGTGCAAGTCGGGGTAATATTTGGGAATAATTCTCAAGAAATTATTTCTTAAAATTTATATTATTTGACAAAATTATAGAAAATAAAAAAATAATTTAATATAGCTGTAGCATCAATCGATAACATGAAAGTGATGCATCCCTGTTTTGTGTTTCGTATGTGTACTTTACAATTGAGATGAAATAAAAGAATGCAAGGAAATACACGACGACGAAATTGTGATCCAGACCATCGATACTATAGAAAAGATTATTTTCCTCAAAACCCCTAAGAGGGAGCATTTGAAATGGAATGGCATAAACTTTCCTTTATACACTTTCTAAATCTCAACAAACAATTATCATCCTAAAATAGTTCCATAAGAAGAGGATCACCTGCAGCCATGAGCTTTATCAACCCTACAAAATCCGATTCAGTGGAAACGTTACACGGGTATACAGCTGGCACCTGAGCAGAGTAGAAACTGAAGGAGCTTGTCGATACTATGTTTGTCTTGTAAATCATATTATTCAAAACAGGGTCGAATTTCTGTGGTAAATCCATTGCCATGAAAAACATCGGCACTGCAATCTTGTGGTGGATTTCAAAATCACCCACTAGTTCGACAAGATCAACAAAGTCGGAAACAAATTGCTGAGGAATATAGAAAACCTCAGAACCACACAGAGCCAGGCTCTGCTCGCTCGGACTACTTTCCTTGTAATTGACCTGTAGATGAGCTGGCATTGTCCTAACAACTTTATTTACCATGTCAGCTTGCTCTGCAAACCATGTTGAGTCTTTCCCATCAACCACTGGCCTAGATGTAGGCACCTGTATACAAATTAATATTGTTAGACAAAGGACGGTAGAATAGATGTTTAAAATAGTATTAATTACAAATACTACCCTGAAGTTTAGCCTAATTACAAAAAACTCCAATTATCTCTCAAATTTACAAATACCCTTAAGGTGTTATAACCAAGCCCTTGAGGTTTGTGTTTACCTAACAGATACCCTATTCTTGAGGGTGCAATTTGTAAAATAAACACAAATGCCAAGGGAGTATTTGTAATTTTGAAAGATAACTAGGTTTTTTTTGTAATTAGGCTAAACCTCAGGGGTAGTTTTTGTAACTATACCAAAAAATATTGGATATTACATGTATCGTTATACCTTGTTGGCAATCCACAACTTGGACCTGTCAGCTTGTAACAGGCTCCAGTAGTTTAAAACCGTATTGTCGTGCAGAAAGAGGAAGCCTTTTGTGTTGTTAAACCTATTGAATATTTTGGGCAGATACCTGTGGCAATTGATGCAAAGGTCATACAGATGCGGACTGGGAAACTAAATGTGCGTAAATTATATATGATGAAATAGGGGCAAAGATGGAAAATATTAGTCAACAAAAAATATGTACAAAAGACTGGACCTTTCTATTTCCAGAAGGATTTTCTATTATTGCTTCATAAGAATTCAGGTGAATTCACAAGAAATGTACAGCAAAATAGGAATCTGATTACTAAATTTGTATAGAACATAACAACATATCATGGCTGTAAACGTAAGCACGAGCGTATCAGCAGGTTGACGTTATGGGTACATGTGATTTAACTTGATGTTTCTCACTGGCACAGAAGAACATACCTATTCTAATAGCTTGATCATTGAGAACCATCAGAATATGACAATTTTTTTCCTGTAATTTCAGCTTTTTCTGATCTATTTGCCAAAATCTTCAAAATAGTTGCCTGAACAACCTTTCCCACTCACTATAACCTAAACAGTACAAACAATCCAATGCCCAGAGTGAATGATGTGTGAGGTACTTAGAATTCCTCTAATTTAATGGAATTCAAAGTTCCATATTTATGGAACTTACATTCAGTTGACTTTAAACAAATCATGCCCAGGGTGAATCTTTTGGCTAATCATTACTTTTTTTTTCCATAATAAAAATCTCATTAAGTTCCATAGAAGGGGCTAAAGACGGGCGGTTACGTAGATTTTTGGAATGTTTGCACTTGAAACTTCACTCAATTAAACAAATAGATTTATCCAAAAGGGCATAAACCATTTGAAATCACATTCTCACATTGGCTATCATAATTAAAATCAGCATAAATAACAGCGAGGCGGTACGCACAGAGAGAAAGAGAATAGGCATTATTCAAGACATTGCAATTGAATAATACAAAAGTTCACGCGAACAATAATCATGTAAAAGCAATAAAAGCATGAACTCGAAAACATACTTATATATTTGATCCAACTGTCCTCTCTCGACTAAGAGATCCGCATCAGCTTGTGTCGACAACATTACCACTGTTTTGAATATCCTACCATAAAGCAATCTCCACTCTAAAGCAGTTTGCTGCACAGGTCCACTAACAAACATAATCAGCACGACATCGCCAAAATTCCTCCTCCACCGTATAAGATTCCCTATTTCATAATTGACCGTTCCCGATTCCTCAATCCCCAGATGCATAGAAGGTAATTTTCGCGGTACAAATTCCTTTATATTATTAGTAAGGCCATTTTTCACATTGTTCCTATCCATCTCAATTTCCATTAACCTCGGTTGCTTATACCCAATTGCAATCAAGTCTTCGATCCATGATACAGTGAGTTTCACATCATTCTCATTCCAAAATCCACCTTCTTCCATCGAATAACTTAAATCGATAATTTTCTCAAAAAAAATTCGTTTTTCACATCTCCAACCAATCAAGAATTTTAATAAACGGCCTACGTTCACATGAAGATCTTTCTCTTCTATAAAAGGGTATGTTTCGGCTTTATCTTGCCTATATATTGTCGGGGGATAAATTACGACAAAACCACCAATCTCCCACAATAGCCTCTGTGCCCAATATCCCCTCAACACATCAGACGCCATTGTGCTAACCGAAACGGGAAGCATCAACGCCCAAAACGCATCATAATGAAACAATGTATTGAAAGAATTTATCGGCACCATTTTACCTTCGGACACCGCGACTTTAGGAGCATGCTCGTCAAATTTTACGTCGAACGGCTCTGAGCCCGCCTTCCTAGTCATGTAGAAAACCGAATCAATGTCCGGTAAACCATTAGACATACCCTGCTGTATGTATTGTTTCCCTCCAAACACTTCAGAATAAAACTCCTCATGACCAACCTCACCAACATTCTCCAATGGCAACCCTCTTGGCCAAACAGACCTTTGCCCAAAATGCACATAAGGATTTACAACCGTCCGATTCGACTTTCTTTACTATACTGAAAAATCCTCTGTTGCTTTACATCTACACTATCAAGATCCAAATCAAAATGCTTCCCAAGATCCCCACCAATCACCTCCCCACGATCATCCGCGTCGAAAATCCTCCTAGCACCGTGTTGGATAGCAAAAAGATACCCCACACTTTTTCTAACATAAGAATCATAAGGCAAATAATCCACAACCCTAAACCCCAAATTTGCTTGATGTTCCAATGATAAGTATATTGCGCCCTTCAAGCTCCAATCTTTGGGAGTTTTAGAGTTCCCTATGGCTAAAACTTGCCAGCCCTTAATTCTTACTAGACTTTGGAGTGAAATTGAGGGATAATCAGAAACTGAGACTATAATCCATTGCTCTGATTGGAATGAAGCATAGGGTGAGGACTTATCTAAAATGGGGTGTATAGAGTTGAAATTAGGTTTAGGGATTTTGAATTTCTGAGGGTTGTGCAAAATGTGGGATTTCTGGGAGCAAAACAGGGGAGTGGGGTTGGATATGGAGTTGTGGAAAAAGAAGAAATATGTTGCTACAATAAGTGTTAAAACAGTGATTATGGACAATTTGAAGGAGTTCTCATAGGCCCATGTTGAAAAATCAAGATTCTTGGATTTAGACAAGAAAAGGGCTTTTGGGGGATTTTTGTGATTGATGGAGTAATGGGGTTTTGAAGATTTAGTGGAGGGATGGTCTTGGATGATCATTTGATTACAAAAAGTGGATCAAGAACTGGAAATGCTATAACAGAAAGCTATCTTTTTTGTGCATCTCTCGAAGAGAAGAGCTCAACTGGTGTAGGATCTACAGTGTGAGAGTGTCGATAGGTAGTACTAACTACTTAGTCAGTGTGAAATGGTCGCATATGCAGGGAAAGCAATAGGAATCTCCCTATGATTTAGTGCCGACTGCCGACAGTTTTGTTTGTTTGTTTTTTAATTTTTTTAATATTTTTTTTGGGGATTGGTAACAGTTTTGTTTGTTAGTAGAACGTCGAATAGGGAGAAGAAGGGTAAGGAGGGTTAGTCGATGCTACCAATTGGGTACGAATCAATTTCAATTATGATTTTGACATGTCTATTGTTTTTGTTCGATTAAGATTAATTTCCCTCTTAATCAGAAATTGAATTAAGGGACAAAAAGTATCCTCGAGGTTTTGTCTAATTACCCAATAGACTCAGAAAACTTTTGAAATTACAAAAATACCCATGAGGTATTTGCTAATTACAAAACCCTAGCGGAAATTTTGAAAAGTCTATTCTAGCCCTGACGAAATTTGAAAAAAGAAATTGAAGGAAAAATAGAATATGTGATTGGACAAAAATACCCACTTAAGAACTCATTTTGCATTTACATACCAATCCAATTCAATCCAAACTCAACTTGTTTATTTTTTAAAGAAATTTTAAAGTAAATCTACTAGGTGTATCAACCGATTTTGGGTTTGGGGCGAATTTGGATTCTTAAAACTCTTGGCCTTTTTTTTTTTGGCTTACAATTTGGCTAATTTATTAAACTAAATTAATTTTAAAATCTATTTAACCAAATAATGCTAAAAACAAAAGGTTTATTATATGAGGTGAAAACAAAGATGTAACCTCTGTTTTCTCAATTTTTATTTTTTTTAATAAAATTTTAAGAAAATAGAGTTATGAACTCTGTTTTCTCAGTTTCTTTTTTAAACAGAATTTTTAATTGAATTAATTTTCAGGAATAACTTTGTATTTAAAAAAAAAATAGTTTAACTAACTTTTTACTTTACAAATTTGAAAAAATATATACCATTTGAATCAATAATTATTTTCAAGTAATGTGACATTCTGAATCAAATTGAGTTATTTTGTATTTTTTTGAGAATACAAATACAAATTATATCTTAACCTACAACATATAATAATTCAAATAAGACTTAAGCTGCATTACCACAAGTCCTCCACCTTACCACTGGGGTTAAGGCCTCATCGTCAATTATTTTGTATTGATGCACAACTCTTTAAATAAATTTGGCAGTAGTAAACTTTCAATTTTACTTGGAGATTCAGTATTACTATTTTAGAACTTAATTAAAAATAATATTTTAAAATATTAATTAACAAAATAAATTAAACATACATGTCCCACCTCTAAATTTAGTCAAGGCCGAAGCTGAGGGTAAAATATGTCTGGTGGAAGGTTTATGTTTGAAGAAAAATGGCTGGAATAGAGTATTTAAGCTTAGTCGAGGCCTAATTTAGAATCAGTCTCCGCAAGACCAAAACGCCCCGTATACCGAGTGCTTACGCCGGGCCGCCTTTATAAGATACAATGACTTTATTGATTAGGTTAGCAAGACAAAGAAAAACCGGAACAACATCGAACAAGCAAAGTGTTTGACAACTTTAAAGCTTTCAAGGAGGAAATGGGACAAGATGCAAAATGCAATGCTCGGTTTTTAGTTATCTGATAATTTCGTATCTTTTTTTCATCAGTAGGGTCGAGTAATTATAGGCCACAGGTGCCTCGTATAGAAAGATCGCGTCTTTTGGCTCGAAAAGATACTTTTTTGCATCTTTGAGCGATCGACTACAAGCAGGGAACATGTGCGCTGCCGCCGTCGTCGTGGTAAAGCGCAAAACCGCCCTAAAGACGACCCACACGCACGGGTCGTGCCCCAGCCCGTGCGCTGGCTCGCAACTCTGCGGCAGGTAGCATGACCCGACCACACGGGGCGTGCACCCGCCCGTGCGCGGGGCCAAACCTTTTCCCATGTTGAACTCTTTTAATTAATTACGAAAATTAATTAAATCCATTTAATTAATTACAAAAATTAATTAAATATTTAATTTTAAAGGTTTTTGGTCCAAAAAAAATATAAGGGCCTTGAAGCCCAAGCCCCGGCCCACGGCGGCGGCGCACATGTGTGCTTTGAACCAAACCCACAAGCATGTAGGTCCTCACCCCTTTAAAAACTTGGGTGCCCCCAAGGGCCCAAACCCATATGTCCAACTTGGGATGTATTAAGTGTGCAACTTTGCCTCATTTTTCCTATGTGGGATGGAACATTTCTCCTTCCTCACATTTCCCATTTTCCATACCATTTATTTGTATTAAGTGGCTAACTTCTAGCATTAATTTTTCATTCACCCGGAATCGGTTTTGAGAAATTCCAAATGTTATTCTCATCTACTCTCTTAGTAGAAATTTTACAAATAATTTAATTCCATTTTTCACTAATGGAAACCACTTAATTATTTGGTCAAAATCGGGTCAACACCCAATTTATCAAGAACCAAATTCCAACACATCATTGGTACATATCAATTCTTTTTTTTTTCCTAAATCAAATCGAAGAAACTTTTAATTCTAATTTGTAACGAGCTACACACTAAACTTATATTGTCGACTCGAAATCTTGATCAAATTCATATGGACACCACAAATATTATATTTGTTTCTTGAAATTTGAAATCTCCCGACATATCTATATGTGAGTGTGTTTGAGTGTACAATTTGTTGAAGACTGAAAATATATCCGTATAAAGAATGAAAATGGCATTATGCAGTTTCTTTTCTTTTTTAAATTATATTCAAAGTGTTCATATATAATATAAAGAGGCGTTAATTACACGTCATTTTCCTCTAAATATACATGTCCTCTTTTTAAACCCCCTAACATTTCTCAATTTACCTTCCTCTAACTTTATATGGCACAATCATGTGACACAATTATGTGGCTGGTGCGATCGAGTGGTACGATGCACGGTCATGTGGCATGATTGTATGACACATGACTATGTAGCATGATCGTATGACACATGACTATGTAGCATGATCGTATGACAAACACTTTTATGTAGTAATTGCATTATAGTCTTTTAAATGCCATAAATTTAAAAGACGAGTAGTCGATTTTGTTTGGATACACTTCATTAAAATCTTCAGACTCATATTTTGAATTATTGTAGTTGATACGGCCTAAATTGGCCCTATTGAATTGGATCAATAGAATTTGGGCCTCAATATTAGAAATGGGCCCAAATACGAATAAACTTTAGAATCTTATATAATGGGAGTATTCTATCCTCTTCTCTTCTACATTACCTCTACACATGAATTATCTAATTATTCTCTTCGATAGAGTTCGACTTGAGCGTCGGAGAGGGCACGCAGGAGCAACCCTCCGACCCCCTTTTGTGCAAAGTTTACGAAGGAGTTGTAGTGAGCATGAATCCGGAGGAGCGGAGTAATTTTTGGGATCAACCAATAGTGGATTTCAAATTTACCTTATATTGATTATTTGAATCCTTCCCTTAAATCTAAATCCTCATACCAAATACAATGTTAATTGGGAACCTATGAGATAGATGTATTTAGTGTTACGGTCTGCAAAACAATTTTTAGCGACCTCATGGTTGTCCTTGAGAAAACTTTATCATGTAATAATTAATTTATTATATTAATATGTCTTATAATTTACAATAATATAATGACTCGGTTTCAAAAAAAAAATTATAATGACTCACTACATTACATCAATCGGATTCGGTACGAAGGTTGAACAAACATAAAAGAAAGGGATAATTACAAAAACACCCCTAAGGTTTCGGCTAATTATCAAAAAAACTCAGAGTTCTTTGAAAATTACAAAATACTCGTTGAAGTTTGATTCCGTCTTATATTTTTCAAAGTGATTTTAAAAAATATTTCAAAAAACCCCCTTACATTTACAAAAAATATTACAGTTGCCCCCATTAAATTTAAGATAAAATGAAACCTGAAGGGATTTTTGCAATTTGAAAAATCTCAGAGTTTTTTTTGTAATTAACCCAAACCTTAGGACTATTTTTGTAATTATTCTAAAAGAAAAGAAATAAAAAACTGAGGTTATGTTTGCTTGTATTTCCATTTCCATGTTTTTCATTTTTGAAAAAAACAAATTGTGAGATGTGATTGTTTGTCGAAAAAATAAAATATTTTTATTTGAAAAAAAAATCTCATTTTTCTTCAAATTTACTCATTTCTCTTTCACATTTCTCAATACCTAACAATACTATTTATTTGTCTCTCTTTATTATATTCACATAAAAATTCGATATTTTTTTTAATTTATCAATAATTTTATTATTTTTCTCTTAATCGTAATAACAAAAAGGTATAAAATGAGATCTACATTACTAATTTTTAGTTTAGTTTTTTATTTTTCATTTAATTTTCTTATATTATATTTTAAACTATTATTTACATAAAAAAACTTCAAAGACAATAATTATCTTTAAATGATTTTTTATCAATTCAACGCACAATAATTATATTTTTTCTACACATCAACTTTAATTTAAAAACGGAAGTAAAACACAAGCAATCACAACCTGAACCCCCATTGTCCCGGATTGACCGGTAGTGGATACCCGACCCGGAACGCACACCCGTAACAAAACCATAATAAGGCCTAAGGGTTTGTTTCAGAAGAGCGCTCTGCTTAAATTTTCCTTCAGAAGTTGTCACTCTCGATTCTTCCCAAAGTTCTCGCTATCGGAATCCTCAGAAACCTTCAATTCTGAAATTAAGGTATGATTATTACAAATTTTCTCCCAACTGGAATTCTTCAATTAAGGTATGATTATTACAAATTCTGTCCCAACTGAAATTCTCCGTGAACTTTGTAATCTTGTTTCAGATATTTATGGAAATTAATTTGTATTTAACTTTTTGGCCGTCAATGAAGTATGAACTAGGGTTCAAGTATCATAATTGATTTGTCGTACTGATTACTGAAGCTATAAATTAGCG
Organism: Rehmannia glutinosa; assembly: GCA_016081115.2. Classification (NCBI taxonomy): domain Eukaryota; kingdom Viridiplantae; phylum Streptophyta; class Magnoliopsida; order Lamiales; family Orobanchaceae; genus Rehmannia; species Rehmannia glutinosa. Next base: position 201,384 of record JABTTQ020003240.1, read on the forward strand.
ATGTGTCTGCCTCTCTGCCCCATAAGCAGCCGTCTTGCGCTGTCTCATCCAGTCACCTATGACCTACCACTGCAACCTTCAACTATTCAGCCCAAACGATGCCTACTAGCATCACCTATTACAATCTAGCTTCATGGCTATTTAACTGCAAACTGGGTTTTTTAGTGAGTGAACAGCTGACACTCCAATCGCCAAAATTTTGGTTCTGTTTCTTTCCTTTGTAATCTGTCAGTCCCAAGGCATCTGCGTGGTTGTATTAATTCAACTTGAGTTCTCTTTTTTAAGTAGGATTGGAAATGTTGTTATTGGTTGGTAATTGGTATAGCTTTTTTCTTTGGTGCTTGTGGTTCCAGCAACAAATATATGATTCTACGCTTTTTGAGCTTTTACTGTTGAAGAGAATATGATTGCACCCCACCCTAAAGGAACCAAAAGCAAAAAATATTAACTAAAGTTAAGGTGCAGTAAACCATAACTATCGTTTTGTTTGTATAGCTTTTTGGTGTTTGTTGGATTTCGTTTTTCATTTATTACTTGATTAAATAGAAAGAGCATAACCAAAATTTGTCAAGTCTTAATTTTAGTTGGATTAGAGCTCGAGCTTGAATTTGGCTTGGTTGGCTCGATTTTTCAAAGGAGATAGTGAGTCGAGCTGCGATCCTGAGCACACTGCTTTGAGATCGAGCTTTCAAAAGTTAGACTCAGTGAGCTCGGGCTCAAGCTCTGAAAAATAGACTCATCGTGCTAGCTAGACGTCATGATAGGCGACTCGAGTCTAGCTCAAGCCTTCAGATTACGTCGAGCTCGGCTTAAGCCCCTACATTAAGTGGTGTTGATATTGGATAATTATCTTGTTTACTAAGTCTACATTCAAGTTTATGTTACACAATTTATCTACATAAATACTCTGCTTAACTAAAGAAGTCCATTCACCATGAGTTTGTGTTAGTTTAAAACTTTAAATGCCTAAAGGCTCCCTGAATGTGCAGTAATCTTTCTAGAGTGGTTTGTTGTGCAGCTTTGAGCTGACCTGATCTCAGCACAAAAATAATGGCAAGATCGTTGGCTAATATTATTTATAAAGGCATTGCCGCATATCCCGCTGCTAGTTCGACTGTAAGTTTTTTTCGTCTTTTTGCTCATGCCCTTCTAGATTTTGCATTTGCCAGAATTTGTGTGCCTTTTCCATGTGGTCTTTTGTCAGTTGTTGATCACATATATAACATCAGCTAGTGGAGGTTATTGTGGTTTTTATATTGTTCCCTTATGCAACCTACATTTGATTGTATGTGTATGTTGACATCTGATACAAAGACTTAACTCCACTAAAACATCAATTTATTTAATTCCCTTTCTTAACTTTATGAAAGTAATACCTAAATTAATTATCCCATACACACACACATGTGTGCATGTGTGTTATATGTAAGAGTTAATACAAACAGGAGTTGCAATAGTATTGTCATTTGACACTGTCTATTATTTCTTATGCCAGCTGCGTCCGCCAAATACTTAGCACTAACCTGAACCCAATGCAGCTTTTGGACCATAACGTCTTAGCATCCTTAAGCTTGTATGGCTACAGTTTCTCAAAATTGGTCATATCATCAAAGTTTTTGTTGAAGTGAATTGTTCACAAATCAGTTTAGGCCCAAGGAAAAGAACTATTTTGTAAGTAAAAAAAGGTGATGTTTTGTGTTGTGTTCTTTTCTAAATATTCACCCCAACATACTATTAAGTTTCGTGATACATTTTGGGATTTTTGGTGGTGTAGTAGTGATATATAGTGATGGGAGGTCATTTTGTGTGAATACAGGGGTTGTGATGGAGTAGCTGGTGAAGATAAAGCATGCAATAAAAATGAGAAAAAAACAAAAATAAGAGAAGTGACAATAGGAAGGCAGAATTAAATAGGTGCTTATAATACTTTTGATGAGCAATTGAACCTAGAGTTAGTGTAAAATAAGTATAGTCTCGTGTCTGTGCTTGATGCATGCTTTGCTAGAAGAAATTTGTTTATAGAATCAATTAGCTATAAGCACATGGTCTTCTTATGTGATATTATATAAAATATAAATAATTCTTGACTGTGATATTCATTCAATGTTGAGTTATACACGTGTAGGTATCTGGATCCTTCTGCCGGGCATACTTCATTTCTCCACCACTGTGCCCAATGATCCTGATACGCATGAAGATTTTAGACCCTCCAATAAAATTCAGAGTTCTGGCCTCTCCTTGAAAGACATTGTTGAGCAGGTAAAATCCCTTGTAATCAGAAATTTCTGCATACTTTGGTGCAGAAAATTTTAGTATTAATAGCCAAGAATGCATGTTTAAATAATGTTTCGTTCTAGTCTCAGTTTCTTCTTAGTAAATATATCAGCTTGACATCTGTCAGTTAATTTAATCATATTTGCAGGATGTGAAAGAAAACCCTGTGATGATATACATGAAAGGAGTGCCAGAAGTTCCTCGATGTGGATTCAGTGCATTAGCAGTGAGGGTCTTGAAAGAATATAGTAAGTTTTGGAGAACATTTCTCTTTGTGCAATTGTTCGTTTTTAATTAGTCTATGTCTTGTTTACATCAGTCTTTTAAATCGAGCCATAACTTTTAGTGCTAGTTTATGGTTTCCTGGAGTTGGGCTCTGTGGGTGGGTATTGTGGTAGCTGAGAAGTTTGGGACAAGAGTTAACTTCATATTACTGAAGTATCTTAATCAAGCTTGATTTGATTTTTGTGTCTGGGTCAGGCTTTGTAAAATTTGAATGAGTGCTGAACTCAGTTTGTTATACAACATGAACTAAGTTGCATCTGTGAAAGTAACTGGCGAAAAAATTATAGATAGTGTTTACATGGAATGCTTGTTTTTCACTAGCGTACAATTTGTATTCACAGTTTTTATACATTTTTTAACAGTTCAATGGTTTTTGCAGATGTTCCTTTAAGTGCTAGAAATATATTAGAAGACCTTGAGCTAAAGAGTGCTGTAAAATCCTTCAGGTAATTTATTCTTTTTCTATGTCTTGTAGTGATGAGTAGTTGCAAATATGTAGTTGATAGTATGAAGTTGGACGGGGAAAAAGGATAAGCAGTTAAAAGATAAATTATTTTGAGTCTGCTATAACTGAAACCTACACTAGTATTTGTAAACGGTTATAAGGGGGTTACAATTACATATTATCTTCTTCCAGCTCTAACCCTCAAGTTTGTGCTTGCGTACTTCTCATGCTGCAACTTGCATTTGATAAGATGATAAACGTTAGTGGAATGAACCTTCAAGACTACATGGACTAATTGATTTTTCTGACGTAACAACTGTTGCTCAAGTTTAGCTCATTAATTCGCTTCACTTTAAATTTTTGTTTTTCTTGCTTTACTAATTTTCATTGATAACTTATATTTGGAAGAACGGTTGAATAAAATTTTATTTCCACAATGACGCTTCTTGTTTTTTTTTTTTGAGAAAAGACGCTTCTTGTTATTCAGACTGATAATGTAGTTATCTGGGATCATTTGTCAAATTCAGGATAAACTATCACGATTTTACTTTTTGGTGTTACGAAAAGTCGAGTTTGAAAATTGGATTCAAAATGTAGTGCATTCATGAAAGAATAACAAAAAACCATGGTTATTCATATTTGGCATGTTTTTAAATGAGGTGAAGGGCGATAGCAATGCATTCTTCATGGAAACCTTGTTTTAAAGTATCCCTACTCTTGAAGTTATACTGTACTTTATTTCCTCCTTATTTATATAACGGATGTATTGGTTGAGCAGCTCATTTGGCATTGGTTTGGATAACTGTGTTTTTGCTCTAGCGAATATTTGCGTATAATGGACGATAAGAATATTCTATTGTCTTCTGCAATAAAACGTGTCTATTTTCTTTGCAGCCACTGGCCGACATTCCCTCAAATATTCATCAATGGGGAGTTTGTTGGGGGATCTGATATCATTCTTAGCATGCATCAGGTTTCCCTTTTTCCTGTTTCTACTTTGATCTTGATTTAGTGTTGGACTGAGAAGTAGTGTTTTTTTTTTCCTTCCATTGGTAAAGATCTTATAAAAACTCTACTTTGTCATGCAGAGTGGTGAGTTGAAGGAAAAACTGAAAGAGATTGCAGAAAAACAGCATAAAGCAAAATGAGGCAATGGTTACAAGATAATGAGCTCTCTCTAGTGGTTTTCTTTTAAACAAGGAGGAGGTAACAAATAATTCTATTCAAGATGGTAAACAGATTTCTTTGTTTTCTACAATGTAATGCCCAATAACTTGACAGATTTCATAATATTTCTTTTTTCGTTCTTTTTTTTTTGTTTGTTTTTTTGGTACTGTATGAATAATAAATAATTGGCCAGGTCAAGTAGGTAGGCGCTGGAAGCCTTATGGGAGATGAAACAAATTCATGATTGCATGTGTCTTTTTAGCCAATAAATTTATTATACTAAACAAGCTTGATCTGGGCTCTGTTTGATGTACAATTTGGAAAGTTCCTTTCGATCATTCATGAAGGATAATTATTATAAGACAAAAACTTGCGTGAGACGGTCTCACGGATTTAGATCCGTGAGACGGAACCCTTACACAAAGTTTTAAAGATTTTTTTTTTCAGATTTTATTTTTCTTAGGGTTTATATTTGTTTTTTTAGGGTTTATTTTGTTTCTTGGGTTTATTTTTAATTGATTTGGGTTTTTAGGCTTTTTAGTTTTTTTTAGGGTTTATTTTTTATTTTTTGGGTTTATTTTTGTTTTTCGGGTTTATTCTTCATGGTTCATGTTTTTAGGGTTTATTTTTGTTTTTCCATGGTTCATTATTATTTTTAAATTTATTTTCATGGTTCATGTTCTCAAGACGGAGCCGTTAGGATGTCCGTCTCACGGATTTAGATCCGTGAGACCGTCTCACAAGAGACTTGCTCTTATTATAATTGTCTTTGGGATTGTTATATTTACAGAAAGCATGTTTTTAAGTTTATAAATTATAGTACTTTCTTGAGGCATTACAAATATTGCTTGAGGTTTGTTCTTTTTGTTTCACATAGAAATATTCCTATTCTCACGAAGGTACGATTTTGAAATGGAGATATATCAAGGAGTATTTGCTTAGAAGTTCGTAAAATCAGTTTTGTAAATAGGTTCGAGTTTTTATGGATGGTTTTTGTAATTAATCCTGTTATATATCAATAATATATGAACTTATCAATTGAAATTGTATATCATGAGAAAAATAGATGTGTATAATGTTTAGATAACTGAATTTGCTTAGAATGGCAGGCAGGAGAATTTCAGACTTTTCCTCATTCTCTCTTTACTCTTTTTTTTTGTTCTTTTGCTAGAAAATGGAAGAAATAATGTGCGAAAAATGCACAGATTAATCCAGAGCAACAAACTATTTCAAGAACTAAACCATAACTACTGTCTAATCCAAATGCAATAACAAAAATTAAACAACAGGAAAGAACTGTGTTTTCACTTTTCAGTACCCTTCACATGTGAGTTAATTCTTTCTTTTATTAAGATAACATGAACAACGTCGTTGAATTGGGACAATATCAAGAATTCAACGACAAGATGAAGAAAATTCAGAAAGAATATATGCATCATCAACAGACACTAAATTTGGTGCAATCTGGTGCAAGAAATGCACAAACACAACGGTTGGGTCCTATACCAGGATCACCACAATCTGGAACAGATTTAGGTCCGCATATTTTCTTGCATGCTGGTTTACAATCTGTGTCAATTGTTGTTGGGGTACAAGAAATTGTTGATGGTAACACTTTGTAGCACAACGCACCTTCCACTTGCTGAATTTCTTCAACTATTATCAAATTAAAATGCAGAAGATAACATTTAAGTTTTATTTTATGATTTGAGATTATATAATACAATAACATTTAAACAACAGCATGAACCTTAAAACACAAATCAAATTTATGTTATGCGTATGGAAAGATCTGCAGTTGAATTAAAACAAGAACAATGATTAACGAATGCAATAAGAAACACAAAAAAAAAAAAAAAAGAAAAAGAAAGAACTACAGATAAGTACCTGAAACAAGAAAAACGAGGACGACTATGAAAAGACAACACGCATAGAACTTTGCCATTTAATTTTTTTGGCTTATTTGTCTTTTGTTCACAACATGTGTTGCCACTGTGTTGCATTTTAAAAGAAAGCCAAATCTCTATAATAAATGCCCATAATATCATGATTTTATGCTCTCCTAGTAATTTCTGAATCAGATTACATAAATAAATTATTCATCCGCACCATTATTATTTTTTCATTATTAGCTTATATTTCTATTATTTCCTTTTCATATCCCACTATTGTAATGTATCTTATTGACTAGGCATACATTTCTGAAATTTGTTTTCTCAAAGTATGCAATTAATTATTAGATTTATTGTTTTAGTTAATCCTATTTCTTACTTCAGGCGTTATGTAAAATACTTTGTACAAATCTTGTTATCTTTTGAATTAATTTGTTATATTATTAGGATTTGGACGTAGCCAAAAGTGGTCAATGGGCGTACTGACCCAAGTTTGAATCTCATATCCTCCCCTCGAAGGACATCTCATTCCCCTTTCCCCCGTTCAAAAGAAAAAAAAAAAACTTTTATTTCATTGTTTAAAGGTATGAACGAACTGAGTCACCGCGAAAATGTATTGCTCAAATTTGATTTAAATTTTGTATGGAGCTTTTAATTATATTTGACCATAATTTGACTATAAATCAATGGCTAAATCACTCTTATTAGTCCATCATCTTTACTTGCAACAATCTCATTCTCGCCCCTTATATCTCAAATACCCTAATTTTGCCCCTCATCTTTGTAATTCATTCATTAGCATCCCTTACCTCAATTTTAAGAGATAACTGCATTTTTTTGTGATTAGGCTAAAACTCAGAGGTAGTTTTTGTATTTCCCAATTTATTAAGACTAGCAAACATTATCTTGTCATATTATGTAAATCACACAACAAAACGAGGTGCGACTAAATATATAAGGGCCAAAGAAAAGAAAGTAACTTAGCAAAACATAGCAACTAGATTTTATACAACAATGCCTACAGAAACCTGCGTTTGTCAATTGGCTTTTAGCCAAATTGTTAGGTAACAAGAAATCAAAAATGGATTAATCAGAAGAATAAATCTCAATAATATTTGCTAGCAAACTAATTCTCCACCTATTGTTCTTTTGCTATCCAACTCAGGAGAATGAATACGATCAGCAGCCATCACAGCTTTTCCGCGTTGTCTTACTGATAATATATCCATCGTACTTTTCGTGTCAAATGTTGTCACATGCCATCCATAATCATCTTTCGATTTTCATCATCACGGTTATGTTTTTTACAAATTTATATCATCCGAAGATTCGTTAGTTATAAGATAGCCTCTGGAACTCCCAAATTGTTATTATGAAGGAATAGCTGTCTAGGCATATCGCACTTGGGGAGATTTGAAACCGCGTCTGGTTGAGCCAACGTTAAAGATCCCGTTAAGGCGAACAAGGGTTCTATCAGGAAAGACTGATTTTCAATTCTTCTCTCCTTTTCTGTTCTCATTTCTTCAAGTAAAGCTGTACTTGTTTCAATACCTGCTCAATATGCATAATACTTACCAAATTTGAAAAGTCCTTTCTTTGCTTGAATAAATTGAGTATTAGGATCATAAACTTTGCATGATTTCTCACCTGAAAGGTAAGCTCCGTGCACATATCCGCTGAATTTTTCACTCGTATGTTCGCCTGTGAAAAAAATTCGTCCTACTGGTGCCTGGAAGATAAAAGTCCAGCATAAAAACAGAGCAAACTATGTGAGAAAAATGAAATGTCATATATGCTTAGAGTCTGACTAAGCTTATTTAAAAAATCTTATAAGCTCCTCCTATATGTGATATCATCTTTTTTGGGCTTATAAGATGTTAGCATGACAATTTTGTAAAACATTTAATTTGGGAGCTTATAACATCTTTTTTTTTTTTTAAAGAAATTACCAAACACTTTTAGAGAGCTTATAATCTCTCTAATATTTTATAAGATGTTTTGAAGAGTTTATAAGCATTGCCAAACACCCTATTAGTTAGAGTATTAGTAATAATGTGAGTTTGAGAAGTAAGGAATCAAAAAGATACAAACCTTTATGTCATCTACCAGTTGACGATTAACGTAAATTGGATAATTACTATAGCTCCCGCGTTGGAAGCGATTGTTCCACCAACGCGGTACAAGAATGTCTGTAGCATCTGGAATGTCATGTCCGAACATGTTTCTGAGTACTTCCATTGCTTCTTTCTTAGTTTCATGATCTGATTGTGCTTCGATTCGTTTTGATTCTCCGTTTGTCAAAGTTACGACAAGGATGTTGGACCCTGGATAAGCGTTCTCCATGTGCTGGTGACACAAAAACAACAGCCAACTTCAATTTCACAATCAGTCACAATGACTCAATCCTAATATAAACCACATTCTAGATTTGCAAATTAGTAGTTTGTCCATATTATTACATGGCGTATAATTTCAGATAATACTGTCTTTATAGAAATCTGCTAGACTTTATCTATCAAATGAAAGACATTCTTGATCAATAAAAAGCATTAAAAATGTTGGAAAGAAATTGTACACCAAATTATGATTTGGAAAATAACACATGATTCTTTTGTCATAATGATATGTACATGAAAAACAGAACACTCATAACTGATACTAAAATTTATCAGATATGCATTTCTGTTTGGCTATTTGTTGACTGAACTTTATATTAATGAAAAATCTCACATATCATAAAATTTTCTTAACGTTAGATATTAATTAGCTAGCCAAAAGATGAAGAAACAGAGAAGCTTCATGAGTTCCAAAAACTGAATCTTGGTGGCTTTGGTGTGACTGCCTTGTCAACTATAAGTGATAGTTTACCAAGATGCATTAAAAGTCAACTATTGTGGCCACATAATTTACATAATTACAAATCCCGGGGTGGGGGGTTTGGGTTGTTTAATAATCCTAACATCAGAAAATGACAACTACATCAATTTATTTGACAAACAAAACAGATAACGTAAAGGCAAAAACTTGTGTAAGACAATCGCACGGTGCTACATATGATACTTTTTACACTAAAAGTGATATTTTTAGTGTAAAAAATGATACTTTGTCTGAATACACTAAAATTAAGTGTATTCAGACAAAATATCAGTTTTTAGTGTAAAAGTGCAATCCGTCGCACCATGCAACCGTCTTACAAGGGCTATAAAACGAATCCATTAAATTTTAGGAGAATATGTCTATCAATCTTTGTTTTGTTTGCAGAAAAAAAAAAAAAAATAAATGAAGGGTAGTCGAGCACACAGTGTTTGTTTTATTAGGAATTTAAAACAGACCAGCTTGAAATATCATTATCTTGATTATTAGGAATAGTTCAAGAAATTAATAAACTCTGTACCATCATACCTAAAATTCAGGTCTAATTAAATGAAAAACCAAATTCAATGTTGATCGGAAAAGTTTATATGATAAGAACAATAAGAACGCAAAACAAATAATTAAAAACGAACCTGCCAAAATGTGTAATATCCTCTTCGCTCGTGGGCATAAATGAAAAACTCTTTTCCGGGACCACAAGGCCAAAATTTATGCGGAAACTTCAGGAAAACCTTGGTGTACACCATAATGTCACAATTCGATATAGCCTCGGTTTTCCATCTCTGTTGCATTATTTTTATGAATTGCATTAGTAGTTTTTAATGCACAATAGCATGATTTGAAGGACCTATCAAGGGGGTCACAAACAAATGTGTATGATTTATTTATACTTATTGGCAAATATAAAACTAATGTGTTGGATGTGCGAAACTTGCCGAAATATCTGTTCAAGATTTTGGCATTATGTAAGAATCTTGGATATGTTAACCCTTTAAATACCAAAACGTTTCAAGTTTTGTGCCTGAAAAGTAAGAAACTAAATAGGCTTAAACTTTTTATGTGATTCATTTCCTATTCTATCACCCAGATGAATAACATAAAATAATTAACATCCAAAAATTTATCTAAATGATGTGTTATTCATCCAATTATGTGGAACTGAAAACCTGGTCCGTCTAATGTCCTCCACCAAGAAAATCCTTATAAACATAATGTGAAAACTGCAAAACGTGAGAATCATGTGATTCATGTCATGTCAGCATTCCGTGAATCCCGTTTGTTATATAACATAATTTGAACCATTTCATATTTTTGCAACCAATCTATACAAAAATTCCAACCCCACCCCAGATTCACACACACCAAAAACAAAACACACACACTGTACCTCTATTTTTCCACATCCCACATGACTAGGCATTAACAGTTAATTAAGTCCTACATGAGGGGCAAAATACTGTGGATTCAAGAAAATGCTGCCCACTGTATTTGGATTTGGACCAATAATATAATATAGGAAGAGCGCAGGTCTACAGATTTTAGGGTCATTAATCAAGCAAGTACATTTAATAATATGGGTTGCTCCCTGTCAATAATCAATTATTTCTCATCTCCTCAAACTATTTCTTATTTAATGTATGAGGGCCATAATCTGCTCACCAATACCTGTGCAAGTGAACCAATTTGGTAATCCAACTCAACGGGGACCCATCTATCCTCATCACATTAAAAGAAAAAGACCTAACATGTAACTATTATCGGACCCCATAATGGGTCATGTCAACATTTATCATGGTCAAATCATACTATAAGATGATAAAATTATTATAAATTTTACACATGGTAAAAATGATCAATTATCGAACTAGGCCTATGCACTGCACTCTAGTTGAAGATCCAACCATCTTATTGTGGGTCGATTCAAAAGTACCCTTGGTTCTAACTATTCTTTCATGTGATTTTTGTTATAATACACAACAATTATGAGAGAAGTCGAGTAGTTAAGATTCTCAAGTTAGGCTAGAGTCTATGTTCCTATTCCAACTACCATCTCATTCAAAAAAATCTGCAATTATTATTATTCTAATATAAACATTTTTATACTTGATGGTGATGAAAGATTTGTTAAATAATATATAGATGAAAATAGAAAAAGGAAGAGAAGAGATGACGTACGGGTAAGGGTGGTGAGAAGGAGATGAGGTGGGTCTGGAGAACACCAATGCTAACAGACAAAATCACGTAATTGGCTTCGTAAACGCACCCATCCTCCGTTTTCACCAAAACGCCGTTTCTCGAGTGCTGTAATTCCCCAACCACCTGCATATTTATTTGTTCATGAAAGCAACTATTATTCATAAATTTGCACTAATTACTAGGCACAACCACACTGCTACCAGTATATTAGATATTTTTTTTTTAAAGTCAAACCAAGAAAATCTGTGCAAAAAGTTGTACCCCACAAAAGATTTTCACTGTCTTTTGGCGAGTATAGTTTTTGAACCTCTTTACAAGGAATTAAAATGGATCTTGACAATTTAGTGGAGTTATTTTCTTTTCTCTTTTATTTTAAATAAATTAACGGTAAGGAACTAAGGAAGTAATAACCAAATTAATAATCTTCTCTTCTATTGGTTTTTTTCGGAGATAGTAATCTTCTCTTTCGAGAGTGATTGTAATAGTCATTGTTTTTCTATTTGGAAGTAGTAACAATAATCATGCTATTTTTTTAAACAATTGAGGGATAGTAGGGGAGGGAACACACACACTCGTATGAAATCGAACTCATGTCAATCATCTTTATAACACAAAACTCTACCACTAAAGTAAAAAGTTGATCCCAAATTTATCATTATTATTGATCACAAGGTATTTTAAAATTTGACAAGTATTGTCCATTTGTCCCATTTCATACCACTTCTTTTTAAAATGAGATTTTTTTAGTATAAAATGAGATATTTATTAATTATTTACACACCCTGTAAAACACTAATCAAACTTAAATTCTCTAAAAATAATTGATTCACAGACTATTATCATAAATAAATGCAATCACAAGTTTCTCGTTAGAATTATTGGGTGAGACCCACTAAGTTAACACTTAGTGATAGTGAACTTATTTTGCAACATTCATGAATAATATGTTTACATCGCGATCTCATGGAGTTCAATCGTTTAGATTCTTGAATTAGATGCGTGCATTATCTCCTATAGGGAAAATCTTTCTATTTAATGCCATTTAAAGAAAACAAGTTTCCGTATTAAACAATTGAATTATCTAAATCTTTTGTAACCTCCGTTTCAAATAGGAATTTGTCCCTCATTCCGAAAACATCAATACATGATAATATTATAGAATAATATCATCAATTACATTTGATATATATTAATATAGGGGTGGGCGATACACAAAAATTAGATGATCCTCATAAAATCCTATATAAACAAAAATCATATAAATCCTAACTAAAATATTTTTTTTAAAAAAAATATTCGAATAAATTTTTTATCATTAAATTATTACTATATAATCAAAGCATTGATATATGACTATATATAAATAAAGCAGACAGCCATTGCAATATGTCCCTTTCCACAATCTCAACAGCAAGACAGGAAAATACATAATTTGGCATTGCACGAAGACAACGTACTTATATATAATACTTTCAGCTATATTTCTTGCCCCAATATATATTTTTTTGGTTTTTTTCCCAAAACGTATATCTTTTTATAGTTTTTGTTTCCATCTGATGATTGGTTCATTTTTTTAAAAAAGGACAAAAGTAAAATCTGCAGAAATCGTACACAGAATCCAAAATTATTTCCAAGAGTACTGAGACAGATATTGTACTGTGTAAACTTTTTTACCTTGTTGAGTTTTAACCTGGCGTCTGAGATTTCACCATCCGAGGTAACAAGAAAAGTCTCTGCCATTTTATGTAGCAAATGCTCGTACCCTCTTTCATCTGCAACCAGAAATTCCCTCTCTCCAAAATCCACATAAGTTGATATTGGCTCCACCTCTGTAAAAATTCAAATCAAAAACTGTTTTTCACCCTTGGGAATTGGGATCCTTTTTATATTGGAAATAGACCAAATTTGCCGCTTACGGTTTTTTTTTTTAAATCATGAAAACTAGCAATATTTTCAAAAAAACATGTTTTTAGTCCTTCTAATTAAAAACTAACAATCATACTCTATTTGTATTTTTTGTTGAGGTACTTACCATTTTTCAAAAAATTGTTGCGATACATTTCTCATTTTTTGGTCTCGAAAACGATTATCGGTTCCAAACATATACCGTTCCCGAGAAATGAAGAAAACGACAAGGCAATTGAACACAAAAATAACCAAAACAACACTTGTTTGAGTGAGTTAGCGAAAAAATATTTTTGTTATGAATAGCCAAAAATTCGACGGACTATTTTGTATATCATTTTTATATAAGGAAAAGAAGAAAAAAGAAGTTAGAAATTAAAAAAAGAAAATTGACCTGCCATTTCAAAGTCATGCAGAATAAAGTCAATTGCCAGCTCTATTGGAGTCTTTGGAGCTCTGCAAATAAATATTTTTTTAAGAAAAAGAAAAAATGATCAGAAATTAAGCCAATAGCTGGTTAATTAAGGGAACTGCTATTTGCACCCCAATTTCTTATAAATACACCCATTCCCTATTTTCACAAAATTAAAATGACTATTACCCCATTACTGTAAAAAAATACCCCCACCACTTTTTTTGAAGTGTGGCACGATGGTGCTCTATTTTAATACATGGCACGATCGTGCCACACTTTAAAATAGGGTACGATCATGCTATACTTTTCACATCATGCAATCGTGCCCTATTTTAAAGTGTGGCATGATCGTGTCTATTCAAACATGGCGAAAAAATGCACGATCTTGAAACAAAAAAACGCAAAAATTGTAACACCATTTCGAACTTAACCTATAAAACCTTTAACTTATTAAAAATGACACATTTTTGCACTTAATGCTACAATTAAAATAGCACGATAACAAAAAAAATAGCAACTAAAACCTGAGGGAAGAAAAAAATTTGGTGCATTTAGAGATTTTTTTGACAGTAAGGAACTAAAACCCGAGGGAAGAAAAACATTTGGTGTATTTAGAAATTTTTTTGACAGTAAGGGCAAAATAGTTATTTTGAGTCATTTTAATTTTGTGAAAATAGAAGATGAGATGTATTTATAAAAAATTGGGGTGCAAATTGCGGCTCCCTTAATTAATTCCTTATAAGCAAATGAAGAACAAAGTGCATACGACCGATCAAAAAAAAAAAAAAAAAAAGAACATAGTGCATACGACGGCGTTTCGGGAAGAAGTGAATCATCAACATCTGGATTAGACTCCTGTTTGCGCAGTTTCTGAATAGCCGACTCCACCGCCTTCTGGTAGGAGTCCGCCGCTACGCCGCTCGGAAATATTTTCCCACTGCCACCAAAAAATAATAATAATAAATTAAATTAAATTAAATTAAATAAATAAAATTGCTAATTGATTCTTTGATTAATTAAGAAAAAAAATCCTTAATTGACTGTCATTTTCAGGAAAGAGCATTACCTAATCAGATAGGTTAGTTCACAATATTATAATTAAGTGACTAATAAGAAACAAATTCTTAAGTAATAAACAACAAGAGTCGTAATCTGATCAGAAAAAGAGAAATGATAAATGCTTGACTGAAACGAGAATTCCGTGGGCTTTCAGTTAATTCTTGTTGTTAATTATGAATAATTAAATTAATATTAATACAAGATAAAAAAGCAAAATCCCGTAAAGAAAAAGCAAAAGAGAAAAAGAAGCCATTAAAGCCCAATGTCGATTTTAACAGAAAAATGATTACTCTGTGCCCCACACCCACGGTCATCATCTCAAATCATTCAACTTAAAATCAAAATCAAATTTGGGTAGTTATTAATTCAACAATCATATATTGAAATTATTACCCTGTAAATAATAATTTTTGGGGTTAAAATTGCGAAAAGACGAATGAGTAAAACGATATTAATCATCACTTTGAACCATGTCAGGCAAAACTGCATGCATATACATAGTGTGTGTGTGTGTGTGTGAGTGCGTGTTTGTGTGCGTCCGCGTGTTTTTTTTTTTTTTTGTGTGTGTGTGTGTGTGAGAGAGAGAGAGAGAGAGAGAGATTTCAATTGAAATTAATCGAAGAAAGAAATTATATAAACCTGCGATCGTAAATGTTGTAACGAGCATTACTGTAGTCGGAGAAGCAGGTGCGGAGGTTGGATTGACGAGCCAATTCCCAGACTGGATTCGACTGTTTTCCGCCAACGCCGGCGATCCAACCGGCGCCGAGCTCCACCGTAACGCCGCCGAAGTGCTCCTTCCTTATCCGACCCCCTATCCTGTCCGCCGCCTCTAATATCAACACGTCATCCACCCCATTCTCCGCCAGCACTTTCGCCGCCGTTATTCCTGCAAACATATTCATCTAGTTAATTAATTAGCCATAATTAACCATTAATCACCAATCATGCTACCTTCTAAACGTAAATAATAAATTGACCATGCTCTCCATCGACATAATAACAAAAGACAGACAGAGAGGGAATAGGAATGTGCCTGAGATACCGGCTCCGACTATGACAACGGAGCATCTGGTCGGATTCTCCATGTCGATTTTTAATTTTTTTTTTGAAGGGTGGAGGTATGCGAAGAAGGAGACTAGTGGATTTGTTTGTGTGAGTTGTGTGTTAAATAGAGAGCCCAGGGGCCAGGGGTGTATAAAACTAGTTATTTTTATTTGACAAAAACTTACATGGTCTCAGAAACATTGTCCATTAAACGGATCTTAAATATAAATAGAATTTCAACCCAAATCCAAATCCATAAAAAAGATTCTTTTTATTTTACATAATTAATTTTGTAATATAACAAGAGAATCAATAAATTATTTATAGGTTACATGAAAATTATTTGAGTTTTTTCAAAAAAAAGAAAATTATTTGAGTTGACTTGGACGAGTATGAATTTTGTTCGTCAAATATACAGATTTGGGGAGAATCTAGATTTTTGGTCTTCTCACTCGATCATGCAAGCCGCCACTTCATGAAAATTTGTAGCCATTTGAGTTGGATCGGACTTTCAATGTTTTATCATTTTTTTTTCTTGTCTCATCTTTTTACTATTTGTTCGGGACCATATATTTATTTTGAATAAGATAAGTGTATTATGCAGTGATGTTACATGTATTTTAATGAACACATCTTCTTCTTTGTCTTAACAAAACAAAGGGAAAAAAAACTTTCACAGATGGAGATTTGATAATGAAATCGAAATCGTGTGGTGTTTATTTTTGGGAAGATTAGAGCATAATGGGTTATAGAAAATATGGTCAAATGATTATGAGTTGTTTTGTTATTGTCAACTACATTTCTTGAGCACATGTGGAACATCTTCCTGAATAAATGGAATTAAAGGATAACAATATTTATTTTGATTTATGGATTAATAAAAAAGGGCAATGAGATTATGTTGTTTTCTTAGGTTGTTCATCGTATAATGGAAATGAATTAAACTAATATTTTTGTACATAAATATTTTGTATCAAAAGTCAAGTTTACATATGCATATCGAAATCATTTATTATATTCTATAATGAACTTTTTCTTTTGAATAATATTATAATGAACTTTTTCTTTTGAATAATATTCTACAATGAACTTAATTCTATATTGATTTATATTAAATTGTTTCATAAAGTCGGAAATCAATTATCCCAGGTGCTCTTACTTGCCAACCAGGCTAATTTATTAAACTAAAGTATTTTTAAAATCTATTTAACTAATTAATGCCCCCCAAAAAAATTCATTATTTAGGTAAAAACAGAGTTCAAAACTCCGTTTTCTAAATTTTCTTCTAATTTTTGTTTTATTTTTTTTAGAAAATTTATTGATTTATTTTATTATGTTTTCAAAATTAATTTTCAGAAATAGTTTTATATTTAAATAAAACTTGAACTTAATTGAATTTTTTACTTTACAAATTTGAAAATACATACACTATTTTTCGGTGGCACATCGTGTGGGTTGTGCTATTATCGGGCTAGCCCGATCCGATAAGCACTAACCTGAACACGGCACCATAAGCTTAACAGACTGGAAATGGTAGCCAGAACACGACACGATAAAAACCATATAGTCCAGGCACGGTCCATTAAGCCCGAAGCAAATATATTTATATTTATTATTTATTATTATTTCTTTGGCTCATTTAAACAAGGCATTTGGCTCGTTAACCAATTTATTAATATATTATAATATTATTTTTTCTTCAAATACTTATCACATATAAAGCCACTTAGGAAGTTAGAATTAGAAAAAAAATGAAAAAAAAAGATACTATTTAAGATATCGGGTTTAACGGGTTGGCCGGATATGTACTTGATTTCTTATTGTGCTTATCAAGCATGCCCGATAACGGTCGAAGCCCAATAACACCAGGCCCAAACTTGATATTTTCGTGTCGTATTCTTGTCGTGCCTCAAACTGCCACTCATGACACCATTTTTCGGGTAAGTGCAACTGATTTTTGATCAAAATTTAAAAAAATATTGTAATTTAGAATGAATTTAGAAGCACAACTAAAATAGGAAACACGATTACTTAATAAAACTAATTTATTAAAAAAAGAATAAAATAAATAAATAAATTTTCTCAAAAAAATAATTAATATAATGAAACTCTGTTTATAACTCTGTTTTCTTCTATAGTGTTAATGTTTCTTTTTTTGGCATTAATACTTAAATAGATTTTAGAAATACTTTAATTTAATAAATCAGCCTGCCAACCCCTATTCATGAGCTAGCCAAGGTCTGGTTATTCTTATTTTCTTTATTTTATAACTCAAATATGAACACTTAGCCTAGCTAATCTTAGATTAAAAATGAACTTTGGTTCGTCTTTTAGTTACAGTCAGATGCGGTTACAAATTATATACACTCAACCCAAATTCAACCTTACCAGCACATTGGAGTTTGGACATTGGCTTTCAAAATAATATTTTATGCCAAAATTCCCAAAAAAATAATCATTATTTTCTAAAATAAATCTTGACTTCAAAATCCTATGAAAATTTCGTCCAACTTTTGAATGGACGAAACGAGTACATTATATATTAATATAAGACAATCTCCAACAAATTGTACTATTTTAATGCAGAATCTACACTCCATCCTCAACTGTTTGCACTAAATTCTATATTAAAAAGTAATATTTCATAATATCCACATTTTAGTGCATATTTTAATACACTAGAATAATTAATTTAAAACATAAAGAAGAGAAATTTTTAGTTTAATCGCAATGTTGCGCAAAATTGTTCACATCTTCAAAATAGCTTAGATTTTGGCGAAGTATTGGAATCAATTTTTGCTTCAAATTGGAGATATAACACTCTTGAAAACAACGATGGATCTACAGGCAAGCTTGGGGGTACAACTGTACCCCCAAACTAAAAAATTCAACAATATTTTTTAGTTAAAAAAAAAGTAATAATAAATTTGTACCCCTATATTTACAAAAAGAATTAGAACACTCAAATAAAACAATACAAATCCCCATAATAAAATTTTAAACATTACCGATCAAAAAAAAAAAAAATTTAAACATTAAAAGATTGACTTAACAACTTGAATAAATAGACAATGGCAAAAGCCAAAACCTACAAAACCAAGAATATATAAAAAATCTAATAATATCAATAATGTTACCAAAATTGTGTTTTGTTGTCTCTTGTTTTCTTAATTATTCTAATTCCTTCTTTTATATATGTGTATTAATTTTTCATGTACGGTTACATGATCAACTTTTACAAAAAATTAAATAGCGTTTTGTTCTATGACTTTAAACATTAAATAATATTTATATGCATTTTTTTTTAAATCTATCGTACCCCTATTTCAGAAATTCTGGATCCGTCGCTACTTGAAAATACTCTAAAACATTGTTAATTGGGAGGATGAGTGGGGCTGGTAGAACATGGGGTTTACGAGAAATCAAATCAAAACGTGAAAATAGGGATGGCTATGATTCTGGAACTGACAATTTTGGAACCGATCCTTATTTTGGAGGAACCGAACCAAAACCGTTGCCTCATGGTTCCGGTTCCAAAATCAGAACCGGCAGTTCTGGTTCCGATTTGGAACCCGGTTCTCTATGATTCCGGTTCTGGTTTTAACCGAAACCGTTTGTTTATCTTTTGATAATTTTTTATATATTTAAAATGGTTTATCAATTTCAGTTAAAAAAAAAGAGAAAATAAAGAAAAAAAATTGGACTTAAAATTTAATTGAGTTTTGTACTTAATATTAATAATAATATTAAATTGTCTATATATTTATTAGAGTATAGAAGAATCAAAGTTCACGTAGTTCATTTATCATTTGGTTTAAGACATGTCTCATGTGGTAATGAATATAAAACGTTATAATAAATATTTAATATTTCTTCTAGCATATTTTACCAAATAAAAATAAAAATCGTTAGTTTTAACCTTGAAACTACCGGTTCCACTACGGTTCCATAGACGGTTCTAAACGACAGTTCCACGGTTTTTGAGACTAAAGAACTAGAATCGGAACCGTCCTACAAGATTCTAGTTCCGGTTTTGAAACCGTTGACCACGGTTCCGATTTTGGTTTGTAATCCGGTTTTGTTTCCATTTGACCACCCCTATATGAAAGCATTGAAGCGACGTCGTCATACCATCATACTGTTCAACATACAACTGCACGTGTGGACAGCCACATCCGTGTGTCTGCACGTGACCCTTTTAAATGCCAAATCTGTTCTCCTCTGTAAGTGACCCTACTGAATTCTCATGTCTTATTCTGCAATTTGGCTTAATAAATGTCTTCACGTAGAAGATACTCAAAACCAGTTTGCTAATTTCCCAATTGTGTGATCTTACATGCAATATAATATCATTGATAGGAACGCCAATGGAGTCGATTGAAACACGAATTATAGAACAGGCCCAGGGACGGATCTAGAATTTTTTTATAAGGGGGCACAAAATAAGGAAAAAACTTGTGTAAGACGGTCACACCGTGGAACGGAAATAAAATTATGCGTTTATGTGTAAAAAATAATACTTTTCGGGTAAAAAAATAATATTTTTAGGTAAAAAGTAATACTTTTGATTGAACATACTATTTTAGTTGTTGAGACAATGTATTAGGTTTTACGCTAAAAATATTTTTTTTAAATCGAAAAGTATTACTTTTTATTTCCGTAGCACAGGGTGACCAGACCTACTCCCAAAACGAATACAATTATAAACTATATATATCAAAAACAAAATAGGTATAATTATAAACTACATAAAAAATTAGTACACACATACTTTTATTTTATTAACCTAATTATTAGATTTTAAAAATAAACAATAAAAAATTAAAAAAAATTGTTGACGGGGGCACATGCCCCCGTAATGGGGGCCGTGCCTCCGTCTATGGACAGGCCCAAACTCGCTTAAACGGGTTTTGGGGCGACTCTTGGATCTAATTTCTTAAAACCCAACATATTAGTTGTGGTTACGTTTCGGAACTGTTAGTTCCGATTCTTCATTTGGGAGAAATCGGAACCAAAACCGTTTCCGATCAAAGGCGAAGCTTGAATTTTTTTTTTTGGGGGCTAAATTACTAAAAAAAAAAACTAGATGAGGCCCCCGTATGATACATGGGCTATTCTAATAACTAATAGAACTGTCAAATGGGTCGACATGTACTGGTCCGTAAGGCCAAGGAGAACATCCGGGTAATTATTGATAAGTTGTATTGACGGTGAACGTGAAATTATTTACGTATATATAGATTTGAATATAGCATAAACATTGGGTACATTAAGATATACTGAATCATTATAGATATATATTACAATACAATCAAAATATATAATTTTTAAATCTAATAACTCATTAATATACTTTATATATCAAAGCACTCAATATATATTTTTTTCCAGTTTGAAATAATATTATATTCTTTTTTCATCATTTATTATGAATAAAATCTTATCAGATTGATAGTTTGAAAAAAAAAAGATAAAATTGTATAGTACAATTACGAAGATCGAACCAGTATTCATTTTCATATTTTTGTTTATATCTTTTGGAATTTATTTAATACACTGTTTATTACTGATAAATCATATATAAATTAGGTTTTCAATACATACCAAAATTAAAATGGACAAAATTAATGATAAATTTCAATAATATCGGTCTAACAACTATTCCTTTTTTTTAATCTTTCCAAATTCGGATGTATAGTATTTAATACTAATTAGACATAACTAAAATAAAATGTCAATGCATACCATAATTAAGATAAACAAAATTAATGATATAATTACAAAGATATTGGATATATATGTTAGTCCAAGTGACTACGAAAATCTAGAGGGGGTGAATAGATTTTCCCAATTTTTTGATTTGTGCCATCTTTTTCGAATATGAAGATGATGAATAAATAAAAGTGCGTAAATATAAACAACACACGATAATTTATTGAGCTTCACCCCACCTAGAGACTACATGCTCTACCACCTAGGGATGTGTCGGGGGCGGGGGGCCGGGAGCAATCCCCATCCCCGTCCCCGCGTTCGGGAATCCCGCCCCGTCCCCGTGAGATAAACGGGAAAATTTGCTCCCCATCCCGCCCCCGCTGGGATATCCGCCGCGGGATCCCCGCTCCCGATTTTTTTTTTCAAAAACATTTGTTAATATTTTATAAATATATTTAAAAATGCAAATTACATAAAAAAATTATAGCCTTGTTCAGTAATTTTTTTCAACATAAAAATACAAGAAATCGAAAAAATAAATTAGATGTGCAACAAATGAAATAAGAGACCAATCATACACTGCTACAAACTAATCCATCACTATTAGCATGAATAAACATTCATAAATAATTCAATTTTTACTATATATATATATATATATATATATATATATAAATTAAAGCAACTGAAAGTAGTTGGAGCTAGGATCCACAAATGATTTAATTATTGTTTAAGTGTATATATATATATATATATATATATATATATATATATATATTGCATTAGCTAACAAACTCAAGTACTAACCTGGGCCTTCTTGGGGAGGAGTTGAAATGTTGAACAAGAACAGTGGGAGTGAGAGGCGGACGAGGGCGTGCGATTGATCGAGAGTTGAAAGCTAGGGTTTTAGTATCTTACATTTAATATATGTGATATATTTATAATATTAAGGGTATTATTGTAATTTCATATTGCGGGTCTCATGGGAATGGGGCGGGATCCCACGGGGCGGGGAATGCAATCCCCGCCGCCCCATCCCCGCTAACGGGGAGAAAAATTCCCCACCCCCGTCCCCGTGGGGAAAATTTTTGGGGAATCCCCGCCCCATTCGGGGCGGTTCCCCGCGGGGAATGGGGATTCCCCGCCCCACTGCCATCCCTACTACCACCCGGTATATCTGAATGGATTTCGAAAAGGAATTTTTTTTTATTGATACCAAACAAATACAACCTTTACCTTGAAGAGTACCACACTCTTCTTACAACACCACCTATGAAGATTGCTACAATCTTCTTCAATATTGAAGACCACCAAACTCTTCAACACCTAAAATCAACCAAGTGTGTTCTTACCACAAGAACACTAACAATGATTTCTTGTTTTGCATGATTTGAGAATTAAATCAAGATTACACTTTGTTTGAAAATATTACAACTCAAAAGTGCAAGTGTAATCAAGAAGGAAGCATAATACTCAAGATGTGAAAGTGTAAAACTTAGGCTAAAAATACAACAAGAATATAGACAAGTAAGAATAAGAAGTTGGCTGATTTTTCTTGTTGTTTTGAATGCTTGTGTTGTATATTTGATCCTTCAAATCCTTCATCTATTTATAGGCGAGTCTTCAAGATTGGATCTCCAACATAGGCTCCTTCATCTTTACTTTTGTCTACAAAAGAAGGATCAAAATATCTACATAAATGATTAAGAATTGTAAAGTAGATCTTATCAGATAATGACTCAACAATGGATATAATCTTGCTGTCAAAAATCATAGGTCGATCGGTTGACTGTTGAAAATTTGAACGTTTAAAAAGTTAATATTAGATTAGACACATTTAATTAGGGGGTCGAACCAGTCCCATAGGGTGGACCGGTCGACCAAGCCTTCGACCGGTCACCCTCTACTTGGGCCGGTCTCTCAAGACAAATTGTGAGACAAAAGAAGATTTTTGCAAACTTCAAATACTCAAACACCGATCAACCTTGAGGTCGACTCCCCTCCCAAACCTCATTATTTCGTTTCTGTTCCAGTTTTCGACTTCCAGGTACAGGTTGTCTTCTAGGGCGACCGGTTGGCCTCAAAACAGAGGCGTTGTCCGATTTTTTTCAATAATAAAGTTTAAGAAATACTCCAAAAAATTATTAAAAATAATTTTACAAGAGCGAATGAGTTTTCCGATCGAAAATTAGTCTATCTGTTTTAAGCAACATTTATCAAAAATAAAGTTTTATCCAGGAAAGGAGCAAGATTTTTCAAAATAAGTTTTAAGAAGCTCCACCTATCAACAAGCTTAACCAAAATACAAAATAAGCTGAAATCATAAGCAGAAAAAGCTTCAGCTTTTACATTATAGCTTAAAAGTTATGAAACTTAAAAACGCCCCCTGTCAAAATAGAAATCATTAGTAACATGTCTTAATAAATATAGGAGCAAAATATAAAGAAGTTTGTAGATCCAAAAAGCTAGTTTCTTAAGCGCTTTTTTAAAGAGCTTTTATTAAGCTAAAAAAAGCTTAAAAGCTCTATTTGTCAAAACAAGCTTGTTAGAAGCAAAGCTCAACATAATAAGGGAGTCAAAACACACATGTTCATTAAAAAAACTAAAACAAAAGCTCCAACTTTTGTAAATCAGCTTTTTTATCCAAGAGCTTTTACTTGCTCTTTTACCTTATCAAAAGAAAGTAAGCTCAAAACAATTTCTCCCCCTTTGGAATCATCAAAAAAACATCATTAGCATAAATAAAACATTAGAATTGAACATCAAAGTTGCACATAAATATACAAAATCCATGAGTTAACAACAAGACAATATTTAGATATATAAGAGAAGTTAAAGACAATAGTTTGCAATTTAAGATAAGCTAAGACATCATGGGAAAATGATCATTCTTCGTCGGAAGAAAAGCATGCGGTTGGAAGTAGTTCTTTGATAAACTTCTTCAATTTCCCAACCGATTTTTTAACTTGGAATTCTCGTGATGAAGTTCTACACTCCTTGATTCAAGTGAAGCACAACAAACTTGAAGAGTGATAATGTCGGTTCTAAAATCATCATCACTTTGATCACTGACACCGATATTACCCTCCAGATTGCCTTGATCACCTCCCGCCGCCAATCTTCGGCCTCTTCATCATCAAATATATCATTGGGGGTTATGAGAAAATGAAGCTTGTGACTTACTCTTGGCCGATTTCGTAGGACGTTTGGGCATGTTCCTACGCATTCGAAGCATTTGTTGGACATTGTCGTTATCAAAATCATCTTGGATAATTTTGAAGTTAAATTCGGATGGAGAAAGACCCGATCAGAGAAGAAGTTTGCAAATCATATTCCCCATTGCAAATTTCTTAGTTCCTTGAGTGACCGACTCGATTATACACTGAATAAGTACGGATCCAAAGTTGACTAGCTCCCCTTTCTGATCTTATAAGTCAAGAAATAATCCATATTATTTGGCAACTTGACAGATTTTCCACAAATACAATATGCCACAATCATAGATAATAAACGGAGCTCGGTTGTCATAGACAAAGTAGAATAATCCGGCCAAACACCCAAGAAAGTCTTAACTTCTTCCAAGGACACCCCAAAATTTTCACTATCCCAATGGGTGCAACAAAAATAATCACATCCTCCTTCTCTTACGTTCAATAAACGACAAATATCATTTGGCGTCCAACGGAAATGACGCCCTTTAACAAATAAATTAATAGCCACCGGCTTATCTCCCAAATCATATTCAACCCACAAATCTGAATAGAAATGTAAAATCAAGTCATCATCATACATAACAAATGGATGTTCCCACAAATACATCCAACCTTGAGTTTCAAAAAAATCTCTAATAATAGGAAATTCATTCGAAAAGGTACCAAAACGGAAAATTTTGGTACGTCCAATGGTCTTACTACCCAACTCCAAATCTTCATAGTATTTTTCTGCCAATTTATTGTAAACAACATCATATTGGAATGAGTTGGAGCTTGGGATAGAAGAGTTTTTTTTACCTTTCACCCATTTAACATTATCTTTAGAAATGGTAGCCCGAAGCTCGGCAATTTGGGCCCGAGAAAGTTGGGGGTTTGGATTTCCAGCTTGTCCTAAGCCATATCCCTTTGAGTAGCGCGTATTTCGTGTTGCTCCGCCTCAAATTATTGAGAACTGGAAGAACTATCTCCGGCTTTTCTTTGCTTGGGATTAGGATTTTGACCGGTGAAACTTTTAGGAGGTGCCATATATGTGAAATTCTTGCAAAAATGAGATGATTAGCAACAAGAATCACCAAATTTGGTGATTTATTGAGAAAAATTGAAGAAAAACGAGAGAAAGGGGCTTAGGGTTCGAACTTGGTGTGAAGGAAATGAGAGACATATCATAAGACAAAAAGCTTAAATTATCTGTTATAAGCTTGGTCGGATGGTCGATGGGGGGTACGACCGGTCCCTGAACAGGTCGACCGGTCAGCCCCCTGGGCGACCTGTGCCTGTTCACTGAATTCTGTCTTTGTTTTTCAGGTTTTGCAAAATACTTTTCACCCCAAAAATTTTAAAATGCATAAAAAATGAAAATATAGACTTTATTCAATATGCATTATGCCTAAACGAGCTCAAATTGAAGTAAAAGACTCAGCGGGTAAATGTTTTGTAAAAATATCCGCGAGTTGGTCTTGAGACGGAACAAAGTATATCTCAATTTTTCGTTTAGAGACACAATCCTTTAGAAAATGATGTCGAACCTCAATATGTTTGGTTCGATTATGATTAATCGGATTTTGTAAAAAATATTTAAAGCTCCGTATTGTCACAAAAAATAGGAACATTTTTGAAAGAATTTTTGTAATCCACTAAAGTTTGTTTTATCTAAAGAAGTTGAGTACAATAAAAAGCCGCGAAAATATATTCGGCTTCGACCGTTGATAAAGATACACAATTGTTTTTCTTTGAAAATCAAGATACTAGACAATCACCTAAAAATTGATATGATCCAGAAGTACTTTTACGATATTCAATATTTCCTACATAATCCGAATCACTAGATCCTTTTTAAGAAAATTTTTCATTCTTTGGATAAAACAAACCATAAGAAATAGTGTTTTTCAAATATCGAAGAATTCTTTTAACGATACTTAAATGAGATTCTTTGGGATTGCTTTGAATCGAGCACATAGGCATACGGCATAAAGAATATTGGGTCTACTTGCGGTTAAATAAAGTAAACTACCAATCATACCTCGATAGTTTGTTTGGTCTACTGGTTTATCTTTCTCATCTTTGTCAAGCTTGATATTCGTTGCCATCAGAGTAGCAACGGTCCTTCCTTCTTCAATTCCAAACTTGTTCAGAAGCTCTTTGGTGTACTTGGATTGAGATATATAAATGCCTTCTTGGCTTTTTTTTTATTTGAAGTCCAAGGAAGAAATTAAGTTCTCCCATCATGCTCATCTCAAATTCGCCTTGCATAAGCTTAGAAAATTTCTTACAAAGAGACTCATTAGTAGCACAAAAAATAATATCATCAACATAAATTTGTACTAATAAGCAATCTTGCCCTTTCTCAAAAAATAAAAAGAGTAGTATCAAAAAATAAAAAGAGGAGTATCAAAAATATTTCTTACAAAGAGACTCATTAATAGCACCAAAAAATTTTTACTGATTCAAATTATATTGTTGTTTTTAATAAAGAAAAATGACTTATTCTTAAAAATGATGAAATTATTTGTGAAGCAAATAGAAAAGGCAATCTTTACAAAATTTGTACAAGTGATTTGGTTAGTCAAAATGTTTCTTGTCTTGTCGCCAATAATGATTTAACGAGTTTATGGCATAGGCGACTTGGACATGTTGGATACAAGAATTTGAAAAATATTTACAAAAACCAACATGTAAAAGGACTACCCAAATTGAATTTTGAAAATCTTGGCTTATGTGACACTTGTCAAAAGAACAAATTAGTTAAAAGTAGTTTTAAGCCCAAAAATAAAATTTCCACAACCAAGCCTCTACAACTTCTTCATTTAGATTTGTATGGGGATATTAGTACGGCGAGTCTAAGTGGAAAACATTACACTTTCGTTATTGTCGATGACTTTTCTAGATATACTTGGGCTCTTTTTCTTACCAATAAAAACGATACCGTTAATGAGTTTGCTAAGTTGTGTAGACTTATTAGAAATGAAAAGGAAGATACTATTAAGTCTATTCGAAGTGATCGAGGTGGAAAATTTGATGGTGAATTTAGAGTCTTTTGTGAAACCAAGGG
Organism: Rehmannia glutinosa; assembly: GCA_016081115.2. Classification (NCBI taxonomy): domain Eukaryota; kingdom Viridiplantae; phylum Streptophyta; class Magnoliopsida; order Lamiales; family Orobanchaceae; genus Rehmannia; species Rehmannia glutinosa. The sequence goes on from JABTTQ020003240.1 coordinate 228,916, forward strand.
ATATGCACATAATTTATCGGCTCCAAGGACACCTCAACAAAATGGAGTAGCCGAAAGGAAAAATCGGACACTTCAAGAGATGAGCCGGCCCATGCTTAATGGATTTTCTCTTCCAAAATATTTTTGGGCCGAAGCCGTAAGTACCGCTTTCTATGTCATAAATCGAGTTTATAGTCGTCCTAAAATGAATAAAACTCCGTATGAGCTTTGGAAAGGAAGAACTCCAAATATTAGCTACTTCAAAATATTTGGATGTAAGTGTTTCATTTTGAATACTAAGGATCAATTGGACAAACTTGATCCTAAAGCCGATGAAGGAATATTTATGGGGTATTCTACAAAAAGCAAAACATATCGGGTTTACAATAAAACTAGTGGGGTTGTTGAATAATCTATTCATGTAAAATTCAATAAAGCCTCGGGCGTTGAAAGGATACCCAATGATGAAAGTGATGAAGAGGATATTATCGAACCCATTGTTCAAAATGACGCTCAAAATGATCAACCTTCTACATCAAATGATCAACCATCCACTTCAAATGCTCCTCAAGAAGATATAGGTGATACTTCGGATCTTCCCGTAGCATAGAAATTTAAGGGAGATCACCCAAAATATTTTATTATTGGTGATACCCTTGATAAAGTGATGACCCGAAGAGGATTTTCCGAGAAAGCTCTTATATCTCAAAAGGAGCCTAAAAATGCCAAGGAGGCTATTGAGGATGAGGATTGGTTTTTGGAAATGCAAGAAGAGTTCAATCAATTTGAAAGAAATGATGTATGAGAATTGGTACCCTGCCCTCCATCTCAAACTATTATTGGTACTAAATGGGTATTCCGAAACAAACTTGATGATCAAGGCAACATTGTTCGAAATAAAGCAAGCTTAGTAGTCCAAGCGTATTGTCAAGAAGAAGGTATTGATTATGATGAAACCTTTGCACCCGTAGCACGTTTGGAAGCTATTCGTATTTTACTTGCCTATTCTTGTTTTAAAAATTTCAAGCTTTACCAAATGGATGTTAAATCCGCTTTTCTAAATGGTTTTATTCAAGAAGAAGTCTATGCAAAACAACCTCCGGGGTTTGAAATTTTTTTTAGGCCTAATGATGTTTATAAACTTAAAAAGGCCTTGTATGGTTTAAAACAAGCACCCCGTGCATGGTATGATAGACTTAGCTCTTTTCTTTTACAAAATGGTTTTACAAGAGGTAAAGTTGATACTACTCTCTTTGTTTTTGAAAAAGGGCAAGATTGTTTACTTGTGCAAATTTATGTTGATCATATTATCTTTGGTGCTACTAATGAACCTTTGTGCAAGAAATTTTCTAAGTTGATGCAAGGTGAATTTGAAATGAGCATGATGTGGGAGCTCAACTTCTTCCTTGGACTTCAAATTAAGCAATGTCAAGAAGGTATTTACATTTCACAATCCAAATATACAAAAGAACTTTTGAAAAAGTTCGGCATTGAAGAAGGAAGAATCGTCTCTACCCCTATGGCGACAAATGTCAAAATTGACAAAGATGAGAAAGGCAAGTCCGTGGATAAATCAAAGTGTCGAGATATGATTGGTAGTTTACTTTATTTAACCACAAATAGACCCGACATTCTTCATGTCGTATGCCTATGTGCTCGTTTTCAAAGTAATCCCAAAGAATATCATATGAGTGCCGTTAAAAGGATTTTTTGATATTTGAAAGGCACTATTCAAAATGGTCTATTTTATCCAAAAAATGAACACTTTTCTCTTAAAGGTTATAGTGATTCGGATTATGCGGGTAATATTGATGATCGGAAAAGTAACTTCGGCTCATGTCAATTTTTGGGCGATTGCCTAGTTTCTTGGTTTTCAAAGAAACAAAATTGTGTTTCACTTTCAACGGCCGAAGCAGAATATAATTCCGTATCTTTTTGTTGTACACAACTTCTTTGGATGAAACAAACCTTAGCGGATTACAAATGTTCTTTTGAAAATGTTCCTATCTTTTGTGATAACATATCCGCTATTAATATTGCTCAAAACCCGGTTCATCATAACCGTACTAAACATATTGAGATTCGACATCATTTCTAAGGGATTGTGTTTCTAAACGAAAAATTGAGATATCTTTCGTACCATCTCAAGATCAATTGGCAGATATTTTTACAAAACCGCTATCTTCCGAGACTTTTGCATTTATACGAGCTCGGTTAGGCATAATGCATATTGAATGAGGCTTACGTTTGCATTGTGCACGTTTTTAAAACTTAGGGGAGAAAAATTGGATTTTTGGTTAAAAATTCGGATTTTGGAAAACAAGTTGAGACAGTGGGCTGACTGGGGTGTGGGCAACCGATCGGACCTCACCTTGACTGGCCGCCCTCACCGACGACTGGTCGCCCACTGCCATTTTATGGTTTAAAACGTTTCTGTCTTCAGACTTAGCCATTTTGGCTCAAAATGTTCATTTTTCGTCCCCTTCGCCAATTGCACACAAATTTCACTCAAAATTTGTTTTCTTGCATATATTTCATGTCTTGGACTTCATATAGCTCGATTATCATCATCATTGATCATCTTTACCAATTAAATGGTAAGAATTCTACTGCCTTTGCTCCATTGTGTTGAACCCTTGAGATGGTGAACTTGTTGTTATATTTTTAATGGAAGTTTCATATGATTGTGATGCTTATTATTTATGATGTATTGAATTGTCTTTGAATTGATTTGGTGATAAATATTTTGGCTTGACTCATTTACAAGGGATTTTTACAACTTCTGTTATCTTTCACGCCCACAAGGTGTTCGATAAATTGTCACAAAGAATTTTTCAACTTGTACATGACTCCCATGCTTTCAAATGTCTTATATACTTATTGAGATCATGTCTTGAAAATCAAACGAGCTTATGGATATCATATGTTACATTTCTCCCATTTCTATTCGGTTTCTAAGCTTATCTTTTCAATAGTTGATGAAACATCTCTTTGGCGCACTTTGATATACTTGTATGATGTTTTTATCATGCTAACATTCTTTTTGATGATTCCAAAGGGGGAGAAACATAAAATTGGCTCGTTAGCTCAAAGAAGCTAATAAAAAGCTCGCTATAAAATCTATAAGCTATGGCTTTCTAATGCCATAAGTTGTAAAGAATACTTAGTCCAATGGTTGTATTATGGACTTGTTTGCATGGATAATGAGTATTTGTGACAGGGGGAGCTTCTAAGCTCATAATGTTGTTGTTTTATTTGTAAAAGCTTGTGCTTCTAGCTTATGCAATATTTCTTATTGATGTGCTTGTTGATAGGGGGAGCTTTTGTAAAATATTTTTCAACAGATAGTTTACTCATAGACCGGAAAATTATTTTGTTTTCAAAACCGTCCTCTTGAAAATTGTTTTGGTTTGTAATCATCAAAAAGGGGGAGTTTGTTAGATAAATGTTTTTTTATCATGATTTTGATAATTTTGTTCAAATGAGTTTTTATACCAAAACAATATCCCTAAATGCTGTCAAAATACTTCCGATTGATTTAAAATGTTTTTACTATTTTTCGGAGTATTTCTTGAAGTTTATTTTCGACAAAAAATTGGACAACACTTATATTTCAAGCTCAACTGGTCACCCTATAGGGAAACCTGTACCTAAGTTGAGTGTTGAAACAGAAAACAAGACGGAAGAGAAAAGGAGGAGGGAGACCGGTCGGTCCTAGGGGCGACCGGTATGGGCGACCGGTGCCTGAACGTGCCTTCTTAGAACAGAACTCTCTGTTTCATGTTTTTGACATCCCCGACCGTTCAGCATAGGGGTCGACCGGTCGGACCCCCCGTTGACCGGTCCCCCTGTGTAAAAATCGCTGAGAACTCATTTCAAACTTATCTCTGTGCGACCGGTCGCACCCCCTGTGTATCAGCAAACTATCCGTTGCATTTTCAGACAACTTTTTCCTAATTTGTGGGATTGATTTCTAACAGCTATAATCTTGATTTTAAATGATTTCTTTTGCAGAAAATCACTCCCCAAGGAGGAGCCTATGTCTGGAAATTAAGCCAAGACCTCTCCTATAAATAGAGGCTTCATTCAAGCAACATAAAATGTATACAACATACAATCAAAGAGCATACAAGCAAACACTTTCATATATTGTTGTATTTTAGCCTAAGTACTTTCACTTGCACACTCTTGAGGTCTAGGCTTTTGATTCTTGATTACACTTGCACTCAATCTTTGTATTGGTATTATAGTGTTGTAATCTTGAATTTTGTGAATCATCCAAAACAAGATATCCTTGTTGTTACTCTTGTGGTAAGAGTACACTTGGGTGATCTTAGGTGTTGAAGAGTGTGGTACTCTTCATAGGTGTTGAAGGAAGATTGTGGTAATCTCCTTGAAGGTGTTGTAAGAGGATTGTGGTAATCCTCAAGGTGGTGTTGTATTAATTTTGGAAATTAATAAAATTCTTTTTTTCTTTTTTTGAAACCCATCCCGGATATACTGGGGTGGTAGAGCACGTAGTCCCTAGGTGGGGTGAAGCTCTTTAAATCGACGTGTGTTGTTTATTTTCCGCACTTTAGTTTTTATTCTTGCTTGATTATTAAAAAAGAGGGCAAAATCTAAAAAATCGGGATAATCTATTCACCCCCCTCTAGATTATCATAGCCACTTGGACTAACAATAAGTTCTAAACCTTCTACTTACTATGATAATGAATTACATAATGATTATAGTGATTTGCAAAATGATTTTGATGAGCTTCAAAATGAATTCCAAAGCTTACTTGTTAAATACAAAAATTTGAAAAATGATTTCAATGTTTTGAAAAATGATAAGGATAGTCTATTTGTTTCTTATGAATCACTATCATGTGCTCATACCACCACACTTGACAAGGTTAGAAACCTTGAAAAAGAAAATAGTACTCTTGTTGAGGATATTAATTGCATGAAAAATAATTTATCAAAATTCAACTTGAGTACCAATAAAATGACCAATATTGTTGATGTTCATAATTGTGATAAAGAACTTGATCACAAGCCTAATGTTGTAAATCATATAAAAAAGAATCAAGTCTCTATGCAAAATGGTCTTATGCTCCTAGAATTATTTCTTGTTTTTATTGCGGTAAAAAGGGTCGTACGGCTAATACTTGTCGAGCTAGAAATAGCTCTAATCATTATTGGAGACCTAAAAGTCTCAAAGCTAATCCCAAAGGACCCAAACACTTGAGGGTACCACAAATCAATGTCATATTAGGTACCAGGCAGAATAATAATCAAAGAAAATTTATACTGCCTAGAAGACATCAAATGACCGTCTTATTTGATCAAAGGAGAAGACATCACCAAAATGAAATTCCAAGAGAAAGACACTATCAACAATGGGAAGAATACAATCCTTGAAAATGGAGCAATTGGAAGAGCTATCATCAGCAAGATGATTTTCAAAGGGGAAGATATCATCAACAATGGGAAAGACACAACCCATAGAAATGGCGTAATTGGTAAACCGTATCTCCCTATTTAAATATGCATTTTATTTTGCATGTTTTTATTTGTGCTTTAATTGTCAAATAAGTTTTCAAATATTTTATAAAAGAGATAAATACACTTACCCATCCGAACTATGCTAATTTTTACACTTTACCATCCAAACTTTACCTCGTGACACTTTGCCCCCTAAACTATGAAAATCGTTACACTTTACCCTATATAGACAATTTTGCCCCTAGGTTTTATTCTTTTTAAAACAATAGTTCAAGTTATCCCTTTAAACTCTATTTTGTGGCAATCTACTACATAGTAATAAATTTATTGCATTAATCATTAATCATGAAAATTTTACTCCATAAACAATTTGCTTTCGGATTTTTTGAGAAATAAGAACCCGATTTTTCTGTAACTTGTTTTGTTCGTGGCATTGTTACACCTACTTAGATCCATCTCTATTCGAGGTTTTAAATGGATCATGTCAGGTTTCCAACCTATAAACTCAACAAGACATACTTTTATCCAGATTTTATTTCAACTATTTATCCGTATACAAATTGGGTCTTTAGACTGAAAATAGAAATAGTCCATTACGACCATATCAGGCCCAACATGCTTCCGTAAAATTAATAAATCCCTTAAATTCATACCTCTTTTGACCGAAATAGTACCGGGTTAAGTGGTTCGCAACGCCACCAGTCGGAAAATTACTGCTCCCAGATCGTTTGACAAACAACTCCTCACTGTTCAACCTCACCTCCTCGGGAAGATGATCTCGCAAGTTATCCGACTCTAAAACCCGCTCAAAGATGCCTTGGTTCGTTTCCTACTCCAAGGCGTAAAAGTAATTCTTCAAAGGGGATGAATTAATAGAACATTATGAACACATGTTGAAGCAGAAAGCCTCTTTTTATTAAGAACTTATAGAAATATTTATTACATTAGTAATCTCCTTTTGGGAGGAGAATACTGGTTTAGCCTCTCATATTTGAGGCTTGCACTCAAAAAACACATAAAATTTAAAACTAAAACACTCAAAACTATTACAATTTTTTCACTCAGATTTTATTGTAAGAAAACTAAGGAAAATGTTCGATGTCCTCAGCTTCCTTCAAATCCTGCATCTTATAGAGGTAAGTCCAGGACTTCAAAGGCGGACTTCAAATCTTGCCGATATATATGACGCCACCGCTACGTCATATCCCACATTATTGCCTCGCCTGACTAGTTTTCTTTTTCTCCGCGTGACTCAGCCCATGTGATGTTTGTCGGGGAATCTTTTAAAAATTTGGTTTACGTGATCCCCGAGGATAACACGTCTTGTAAGATGGGCCCTTATCCTTTCCAGCTGCATGATCTTGTCGGTCGGGTTTGGGTCGGAATCCTTTCCCAAACTCGGGTTCCTTTTGTTCGGGGCATGCTTGACAGATCCGGTCGACCCAACGACCAACATGCGCCATGTTACAGAATTTCCGGTAAGTTTCTTTGCTTGCCGGAATCTTGTTTTCCCAGAGAATTCTTCTTTTGGTCTCGAAGAGTTCTTCTGCAAACCCTGTGGTTGATCCAGTCATCGAATTCAAGAGGAAAGATCCATTCGCCGAATTCTGGAAGAACTTGAATGGATATTTGACTTTGTCCATTTCAGTTAGACAAACCCAAAGACCCCATGCTCGTCTGGTAGAAGCTTCGTCTTTAGAAAATGCTCCTACTAACACTGGTCCTTCTTCCGGTGAAGCTGCCTTAATATATTTTAAAGCATTTCCATCCGGTCTTCTTAGCTTGATGAAATGAAAAGCTTCATTAAAGCCTTTCTTCGTTGGTTCAGGAGCTGCACTGATAAAATACAATTCCAAAATATCTCCTCTGGCCAAGTGTGGATTATTGGCCCAGGTCTCGTAAACTGCTTCCCCAATCCATTTCGGTAATTTTGAGATTTCTGGGAATCCTGGTGACACGGTATAGATTGAAGCTAAAACTCCAAAAGTATACCATTCTTGTACTTCATTTGGATGACTTCCTGGTTTCATCCAAACTCTGGGATACTTGCCTCGAGATATCAACCATTGTTTTCTCCGGGTTAATACCTTGTCTTGTAACTAGTTTCTCCCATTGCCTCCGATATACCCGCATAGGAGAAATCTTAATCTCGTCGATTTGAACCTTAGATTTGCCTGTCGTGGCCTAAGATTCAACTCTCCCTCTTTACCCCAGAGGTCTTTGGGTTGACTTGAAGACTCGGGTTGTGACACGGAGCTTCAACATTCGATTCTGATTTGTACACCTCGGGGATGCATCACCCGCAACACTTGTGATTATGGTACTTGAATCCATAACCTCGGGTTAGAGCCCCGTACTCTCTCGGCCCCTTTTTGCACCGTAGGAGATGCGGCCTGGAAGAGAGGCCCTTGCGGCCGCTAAGAACAATTGTCCTTGAGCGAACCGGCATGCTCGTATTTGACTAGAAACGGATTTCTGGTCAGCTGTTGAAGTCGCCAAAGCAAACTCGCATTGAGACATAACGCCCCAAAATCTCGTTCTAGACTCTCCAGGTTTTCCCCGAGATGTCTTACTCGTTTAAGGACCTCAAATCGAGAACAGCGTCCTTCCATCTCGTGTCAAGAAATCGCAAGAATATTTTCATGAGATTTTATAATGACAATATCATAATCATAATATTGACATTCAGCTTGCCATCTAAGTAATCGAGCCTTTTCTGGTTTTGATTCAATTTTGTTTTTTAAAAGCCTTGACACTTGAATTATCAATTTTTAAAGTAAACTTTTAGCCAAGAAAATAGAGGCCATTTTTTAAAAGCCTTTTGATCGCAAAGAATTCTTTTCGTTAATATGCCACCGAGTTGTTGCTTCACTAGGGGTGAATAAACCGCAATATCTCGCATGGCACTTCTTCATTTGGTGTGACCTTAGTAAGAATCGCGCCCACCAATCATCACGGCATCCGTGTAAAGAACATTCATCCTCGTCTTGGGAATCGCAAGTTTTGGAAGCTTTTTACAAACTTCTTTAAGTTGCTTAATCTTCTTGATGTTCATCTTCCCATTTGAATATGCATCTTTTTTTTTTAAGTAATGGGCTAAACACCTTCCTCGTAGTATGCTAGATTGTTAATAAACATTCCGACAAAATTAACAACTCCGTAAAACTCAAGTCGCTTCTTGTCTTTAAGTATATCCGGAAATCCTCGTATCTTTTCCACAATATGATTCGTAGAATAATTCCAGATTCATCGATTTCAATTCCGAGGAATTCAACTGTCTTGTTGCGACACGCCTTCTTTTCCGAAAGCACTAATCCTTCTTTGTGACAAACATCCGAAAATATTTCCAAATGTTTGAGATGCTCCTTCATGTTCTTTGATGCGATTAGAATGTCGTCGATATATACGAACATGAAGCGAAATAATCTTTGAAAAGATTATCCATCTTTCTTTGATATATCTGGGGTGCGTTAGCCAATCCCATAGGCATTACGTTCAAAATATAGTGTCCCCTGTGGTGTAGAGAAAGTCAGTAAACTTCTTACTTTCTTCCTCCATCTTAACGGTAGAATCCGGACTTGCAATCGAACTTTGAGAATATCTTGGCACCTTTGATCTGATTAACCGGATGTTCTCTCGCTTGGGATATAGTATCCGTCGAACTCCAAAATGTTATTAATCCCTTTGTAATTAATAACAAGTCTTCGCTTTCCTCTTTTGATTTCTCCATGGTTTCGACTAAGAATCTGGATCTGGCCAGTATGGAGAAACTCCCTGGTGAAATTAACTTAAGGTCAAGATGTTCCTTAAGTATCTTTTGCATATCCTCACGATCTTCCCGGTTCATAAGGATTGGTTTGAATCTTACGAACTCGTACTCCTTTCCGGTTTAACCTTTAAGGAAGCTTTAAGCTCGTTCTTATCCCACCAAGCCAAAAGATCTTCATTGTAATTCCTTTGGATCTTCTTCTTGATATCCTCGAGTGATATTTGTTCCTCTATGGTTACATCACTGGATTCTCCATTAGACTCATCCATAATTCTCGCAATGGCTTCCTCGGAGTAACTCGTTCTTCTCCTTGTACTCGAATGAATACAAGTTATTATCCCATATCTCCGATCCTTCCGGATGGAACCAAATTGTCTATAGGATAATAAAGCTTCACCAAATTTCCTTCGACCGCCATTTTTGGATTGCGAAGTTTGGCTTCATCACCATGCTTGCTGCGAAAATTAATGGGCATTTTTCGTAAAATGCTTCCGCGATCTACGGACAATAATCTTATGATCACATAAGGTTGTGAAAATAAGTCTTCTCGTCTCGTTCTCTTGTGTGAATCGCTTGAATGTTTGTAGGAAATTGTTTCCTAGCAAAATATCGCACTGTATCATGGAAATAGATTGGTGGCGTCTTTACTTTGTACCATGGGGTCGCCCGCTCCTCCGATCATTATTTTCGCTTGTTTAATTCCCGTTAAGAATAAGAATCCTTTTAGAGAAATCTCTTCCCGCAATAGTGGTAAATCTTCTCCAATTTTTTTAGGAAAAACATCCGCTTTAAAAGTACATATTCCTAAGACTGAATCAATATAGGCGGCGAAATACTCGGCCTTGTATTCAAAGCATATAACATTCCAATAGAAATGTATATGGAGAATGGACTAGTGGTCATCTCGATTCGTATCTTTTATTAGCCACTGTGAACTCCATTCCGTCTTGTAATCTTTCCCAAGGTTTATGCTCCTCAAGAAATTCAATTCCCAGTATTAATTGTTCGGGATCTTTCCCGCAACTCCTGTGATAGTAAGCTCAATTTCTCCTATCTTCGGCTTCCTTGATACCTTCCAACGATTGGTTGTTGGAGATAATATAGAACATCACAAGGAAAAATGTTATCCTTTTGAGTGATGTCAAATATTACTTCAACCTCTCGCCATCCTTCTCGGGCATTTTTTCGGCTCTCCTTTGTTTTAAAAACATCGAGGATGCGTTGAATCAGCGTACTTGGTCTCCTTTCTTCCCAACGGCCGCTACTCACCATTCTCGCCTTGCCGAAAGACATCCTTTCTGTGCTCAACTCGAGACTCAGGACTTTTGTTGAAGATGGTTGATCTTGAATTATCATATCAATCTCCTTAATAGTTGGAGATTCAATGATTTCAGTAACACCACTGGCAAAGTCCTCAAAGATTCTTGGGACTTCAATAAATTCCTTTCTCAAGAATACTTGAATGATAGGTATTAGAGAGAGCATATGAAATCTTGTATGTGATCGAGTAAGGCTGTTTCCTTCTTTCATCAAATCGATTCTTTTGAAATCTTGATGAAGGGTTAGGACTCTCTTGAAATCTCGATCTCCCAAATTGTATGCAATTCTAGGATAGACATTAAATGCCAATTTCCCGCATACAAATTTCTCAGAACCGCTCCAAGGCATGAATCCTTGAGATGCGAGATTCGCTTGTCAAAGACAACAAGATTAAGAGGCGAATCTATTCCTTCTTTGAATGTTGCTTTAATAATTACTCTTATGGTCCGATATGAATCCATGAGAGTGTATTTGCAACTTCTCTTTTAACTTTGATTTTGATCTCTTGTATTTCTCTAATAGGGACCGGTGCGATCTCGATCGAGTTCTTGGTAAACTCCATCGAATAGCAAATTCTCGGTTGTTACCCCGTGGATAATTTGGTGTTTTCTGTTACTGAAACCCAATTTTATCCAATGCTTTTTCCATAGCTCCAATTGTAAATCCATCATAGACTTGAAGCTTTGGATCTTCCTTCATGATTCTCATAAGAGTTTTATGAGAAACCGTCGTGTGAGAGAGGAATCGACATATCCTCCCCGATCGTCTCTTTGAAGAATTTCTTCTTCACTCGATTAAGCCGAGTCACTTCCATCATCGAATAGATCTCTTCTTCATAGATGCTTTCATCCGAGGGAATATCCTCGAATCGATACACTGTATTAAATCCACGATAATAGACTAACTTCTTCGATTTACGGTGTGGCCTCGAATCGCCTCGACTCCTCGTTTTTGATTGTCCGGGCAATCCGATTTGAGATATGCCCTCTTGCTCCGCATGTCCAAAGAATTACGATCTTTGAAACTTTCATTAGTTCTAGTGTGAGCACGCCCGAAAGTTCTTCTCCTGGATTTTCGATGGTACTTGCTTGATTAGAACGATGATGAGGCTCTACTCCCGCTTAGTCTTGGTCTTTGTCCCGATTTATAACTTCGGGCTTTTTGTTTTGACCAGAACCTTCTAGGTCTCCATGAAGACCCGCTTCTTTTGTTGTTGCTTCCTCGGCGGTATGGATGGCTTCTCTCATTCTTCTTCTTGTGCCGCTTGGTTGACCTCCCACAATGTTGGGATATCATTATCCACGCAACATAGAGGAACCGCTTGTTAATTCCTCTTAATCTCTTGTAATTCATGTGCGTAGTCGCTTGATAGCACCATTCGATAACTTGGCCTTTAGGAAAGACATTTTTTCGCCACGCTTCTACTTCACTCCACCCTTGTATTCCCCGATAAGCATTTCTCTCCGGGGACTTGGAATCTTGGCAAAGAATAGTCATATGCGGCCTTCTTTTTCCTCAATCTTGAATTTCCACCGGTATTCGGTGAACAACTTGATATATTCGTCAATATGACAAATATCCAAGAACTCAAGGCTATAGAGGGCTTGTTTATATCTCTTTCTTTTTTCATCCTCTAATCCCTCGAAATAACTTTCGTGCCGATGAATCGGATTTTGAATAGTTTTGACATACCATCGACAATTCCTTTAAGTGATTCCCGATGTGACCGAACTTTTTGTACTAGCATCGGTCATATCCAGGCAATCTTCACCGATCCTTCAAGACTCATTTCAAGTAGTAAAATGAATGAATCCTTTGTAAGATCGAGGGTTCTCTTGAAATTCTCATAGTCAAGCCCATTCATCAATGAGGACTTCTCTATTTTTAAAATATGGAATGTCCAGATTTAACATCAACCCATACGGATGTATTGGGTCGAGGTGCGATCTTCCATAAGGCGTCTGATAAACATTCGGCCTTCCGGTAGGTTGTCCAGTTCCCGCAAGAGGGTTTCGACCTCCGTCCCCGAAAGTGGATCACTCCCGGTCGTGAAATCCCCCGCATGTGGCATCCTCTCGCCCCGAGCTCCATGATGTGAACCCGCATTTCTTCGACGTTAGGATTTCTTGGTGGTGGCGGTGGTGGAGGAATTGGTCTACCTTGTGGGTCATAGGTAACCAAAGTCGATTCTCACTGCGTTCATCTTTAAATCTACAATACCTAATCCCGCGAAGGATTTCGCCAGTCATGTAGATCTTTAAGATTCATTTTTTCAATATCCATTTTTTTTTTAATTTTTGATGGATTTTCCTTTGATTAGAGCAATGAGCTTTTCTTCATCCGTCATTTTTCGTATGACTTGGTTGGTTTCCCCTTTTGGTGTAAATAGGGGACCGCCCCAAAATCAATACGTTTCCTTCCTCAGGATGAACTTGGCCCGCCCTCCAGGTTCTTGACTCGTTTTCAATATCATGAAGGAGTTCAAGAGTTTCTTCGATATTTCACCATCGTCTCCATCCGGTTCGGATCCGATGAACTTGTCTCAGGGTAGATGAATATGGCGGTTGCCATAATTCGCACCGTCTTTCGATTTCTCTAAGATCTTCGGAGATCTTAGATTTGTCGGGAAGTATCTCGTTCCACTCTGGTACTCCATCGGAATCATTGTTTCGATGGGAATTTTCATGAACCGTTTCTTGAAGGTTCATCAAGTGAACATATAGGTCCAGTTAAGCATCCAGAATCGCCTATAATATTCTCGCTCGCATTTTGCATTGCCTTAGGGTTTCACCGCTTCGGCTCGCCTGCATTCCTTTTCTTCATGTTGGTATTCCCAATATGAAACCTGGTCAAGGTGATCTTGTGCATACATCGTCAATATTTGACGATATGTCCTGTAAGGGGTACATCTCGGACATCGGTCCGGATCCATAATCTCGGAGTAATTTCTCCTCACCAATTGTTAATTACATAAATATAATAAATTTATCTAAAAGTTCTTAATAAACCTAGGCTCTGATACCATTTTCGAGGATCGCAAGACCATGAGGAGTAAATGTAGATCATACAATAAAATTTATGGCATAGGTGGTAAAGTGCAACAACTTTGAAGTTTAGAGGGTAAATTGTAACACAACTTTCATATAGCTAGGGGTCAATCTGTAATTTAAGGAAAAGTGTAAGATTTTGCATAGTTGGGAGGGTTAAGTGTAACGATTAAAAGTTCGTATGGTTAAGTGTAAAACTTCGAATAGTTTGGGGGGTTGAATGTTTTTATCCCTTTATAAAATCAAGGTCTTCAATAAATATTTGTGCTTTTAAGATCTTTTGAAAATGAGACCTTGCATGATGTTTTTAAAACTCTTGTGCATTTACTGAGACTAAAGTTTTATAATCTCCTATGGATGCTTATTGCATAATCATACTTGTGATGCATATTGTTTTTATCCTATACTTGTATCATGTTGTTTTGTGCAAAACTTGTTTAAGAATTGTGTAGGATTTATATCTCCTATTCATTGGCTTTCTTCTCATAAAAAAATAATTAAGATATCGAGGTACGCTCACCATTGTTATTTTTCTCTTAGACTCAATATATTTTTTTGCCGTATGCCTATGAGCTTATTTTTTAAGATATTTCAAAGTATTTCATACAAGTGCCATTAAAAGGATTTTTTCGATTGTTGAAAGGCACTATTCGATAAAGCTTGTTCTATCCGAGACTTGTAAAGGATTATATTTTTTGATAAAACATTTGATTTTTATCCTCCTCTTAAATTATGAATTTGATTGCACATGTTCATTCTTGTCAAAACACTTGTTCAAATGCTTCTTTTACATGAGGTCTCAACTATATGCTCTTGGATTTTCATATTTCAAAAGAGACCTTATAGAGCCTCCTATAAGCTTAGTTGAACTTACATGTTTTATGAAACTCTTGATGAATTGTTTGAAAGCATAGTATGTGTTACTTGTTATTGTATCTCTATTATTCGATATTACTGTGCTCAGTGCAAAGACATCTTGTTAAGACTTTGCAGAAATCTTTGGTATTTTGGAACAAGTTTGATGACCAAGGGGAGGTTAGTAGCTCAAAGGTAATGTCAAGAAGAAGGTATTGATTTTGATGAAACATTTGCACCCATAGCACATTTTGTAGCTATTCACATTTTACTTGCCTATTCTTGCTTTAAGAAAATTTTAAGCTTTACCAAAAGGATGTTAAATCCACTTTTCTAAATGGTTTTATTCTAAAAGAAGTCTATGAAAAACAACCAGGATTTGAAAAAAATTTCTAGGCCAAATGATTTTTATAAAAGGCCTTGTATGTTTAAAACAAGCACCCCGTGTATGGTTCGATAAACTTAGCTATTTTTTTTAAAGTGGTTTTACAAGAAGTAAAGTTGATCTATTCTCCTTATTTTTGAAAAAGGGCAAGATTGCTTACTTGTGCAAATTTATGATATTATTGGTGCTACTAATGAATCTTTGTGCAAGATATTTTCTAAGTTGATGCAAGATGTATTTGAGATGAGCATGATGAAGGAGCTCAATTTCTTCATTGGAATCCAAGTTAATCAATGCCAAGAAGGTGGTTATAATTCACAATCAAAGTACACAAAAGTACCTTTGAAGAAGTTAGGCATTGAAGAAGGAAGAACTATCTCAACCTCCATGGCTACAAATGTAAAGTTTGACAAAGGTTGAGGAAGGCATATTGGTTGACAAATTAACTTTTCTTATTCCTTTAGACTCGACATTCTCTATGCCTTATGTCTATATGCTCGACTTGAAAACTATCCCAACGAATCTCATTAAAGTGCCGTTAAAAGAAATTTTCAAATATTTGAAAGGCACTTCTTCTTATGGCTTGTATCCAAAATTCCAAAATGTTCATATTTTTCGGGATAACAAGTCCGGTGATTATAATTTCTCAAAATATGGTTCGTCATAATCGAACTAAACATATTGAGATTCGATATCTTTTTCTAAGGGATTGCGTTTCTAAAAACGAAAAATTGAGACGTGTTTAATTCCGTCTCAAGGATAACTCGCGGACATTCATTTTTAACCATTAACCGCCGAATATTTTACCTCATTTCGAGCTTGTTTAGGCATAATGTATATTGAATGATGTCTATGTTTGCAATTTGCATATTTTTAAAACTTAGGGGTGAAAAATCAGATTTTTGGTGCAAAATTCGGACAGAAACAAAACTGGTGTTCAGGCACCGGTCGACCGGTCGACCAGTTGCATGCACCGGTCGCCATACCCGTCGACCGGTCGCCCTAAGCAATTTCAGTGATAAAATTGCTTCTGTCCTTCATTTCGTATTTTTGGTTGTTTTCTTCCAAAATCGAACCTCTTTGCATTTTTCACACACAATTCACTCAAAATGATTTTCTTCTTATAAAATCTATATTTTTTGAGTTTATGTAACTTCTATTTCATCCATATCATCCGACTTCTCCGATCAGTTGGTAAGAATTTCTCATTTTTATCTCAATTGGGTTGAACCATTGAGTATGTGCTTGTATCTTGCTATTTTGATGAAATTCTTGCATTAGTATAATGTATATGATGATTGTTGATGGATTAATGTTGTTATATTGCAATTAGTGATGAAATTTTTTGGCTTAAATGAAATACAAAGGCGTGATATATCTCTTGTTTTATTCGACGCACGCCAAGTGTTCGACAAAATGTTTCTATGAAAAATTCATCACCTACATGATTCAATTGATTTGAAAAGTCTTATAATGTTATAGAGATCATGTTTAATCAATCAAATGAGCTTTTGCAAATCAAATGAGCAATTTTTCCCTTTTATTTGGAATTTAAGCTTCATTGTACAAAATGCTCGATAAATCAATTAACTTGCGCACTTTGATATGATTGTTTGATGTTTTTATCGTGCTAATATTATTTTTGATGATTCCAAAGGGGGAGAAACAGGAAAAACGCTCATATGCTCAAAGAAGCGAAAATAAGCTTGCAAGAAAAGCTATAAGCTAAGGCTCTTAAAAGCCAAAATCTGTGAATGATACTTAGTCCATTTGATGAATTATCGACTTTTATGATTGACTAATGATGTCTTGTGATAGGGGAAGCTTATAAGCTCATGAATTCAAGCTTAAGTTGTAAAAGCTAAGCTTTTAGCTTTTAATTATTTGCTTTTATACTTGTTCTTAATGTGCATATTGATAGGGGGAGCTTGTGCAAAATGTTTTTTGAAAAATCTTTGCTCCTACTCTTGTGTTTTTCACTTATGATGAATGTTGCTTGTAATGGATTGATGTTTTAGACCGGAAAATGTGTTTTGTTTTAAAATTTCTTCTAGTCATTACTTTTGTTAGAAAAATGTTTTTATGAAGATTTTGATGATTTTGTTTAAATGCGTTTTTATACCAAAATAATGTTTATAAATGTTGTCCAAATACTCCTAAATGATTTAAAATATTTTCACTAATTTTTGGAGTATTTCTTAGAGTTTATTATTCGATAAAAATTGGACCCTAGGGCGACCGGTAGAACCCCCCTCGGACCGGTCGGAACCCCCTACAACCCGTGTCTGGATCGCACTATTCTCTTCCAATGTTTGAAATTTTCTATACAGCGACCGATCGCGCTGTGTTATTTCTAAAAGCAGATTCTAACCATTGAACATCCACATCAGCAAATTTACTTTAACAATTTTATACATTATTTCTACATCTTGTGATCTTCTTTTTGTAGACAAAAGTGAAGAAGGAGGAGCCTATGTTTGTGAAGATTCTCCTATAAATAGAAGATGTTTTTGAAGACACAATATAACAACACACAAGCAAATACACAAGAAATCTGCAAATTTCTAAGCTTTCATATTCAACACTCTTGTTGTATTTATAACCTAAGTATTTCACTTTTACATCTTGAGGTCTAGGCTTGATTCTTGATTACACTTGCACTCAAAATTGTAATATTCATTATTGAGTTGTAATCTTGATTTTGGCCATCATTCAACACAAGACATCCTTGTGAGTATTCTTGTGGAAAGAATACACTTGGGTGATCTAGGTGATAGATTTTTCAAGAGTGTGGTGCTCTTGAGGTGTTGAAGAATTTGGTGTTCTTCAAGGTTGAAGATTGTGGTAATCGTCACAAGGTGCCGTTGGAGATTGTGGTAATCTTCAAGAGAGATTGTGGTAATTTCAAAGGTGGTGTTGAAGAAGAGTGTGGTGCTCTTCAAGGTGATGCTGTAAGGTGTTGTATTAATTTTGGTAATTAATAAAATCTTTTTTCTTTTTGAAATCCATCCCGGATATACTGGGGTGGTAGAGGATTAGGCCCTAGGTGGGTTGTTTACTTCCCGCATCTTTATTATTTTCTTGGCTTATTTGTTTCGAAAAAGAGGGCATAATCGAAAAGATGAAGATAATCTATTCACCCCCCTCTAGATTATCGTAGCCGCTTGGACTTACAACTTTGTCTAGAGGATCCCCAATTATAAGATCTTTTAGATGATCTTCTTGGAATTTTAATGCCATGGGAAAATCTGAATTATCACCTTTATCCTCTAGTAGGTAACGAACTTATAAATATTATTAGTGTATATGTACCTCAAGTAGGATTAAATGATTCTACTTAGACTAAAGTTTGGGAAGATTTAGAAACTTAATGCAATCAATCCCTCAAAATGAAAAAGTCATCATAGGTGGGGACTTAAATGGACATGTGGGGAAGGATAATGGAGAATATGAAAGGGTCCATGGAGGATATGGTTTTAGCTCGCATAACAATGATGGTAGAACCATCCTAGACTTCATAGTTGCTTATGATTTTATTACAGGTAATACCTTCTTTAAAAAAAGAGACGAACATTTAATTACATTTAAAAGTGGTCCTAACAAATCACAAATTGACTACTTTCTAACCAGAAAAAGCGATAGAAAATATGCAAAGATTGCAAAATAATACATGGAGAAAGCCTCACCACCCAACATAGACTACTAGTTTTGGATATCAAACTTATTAGCTTACACTTAAAGAGAAAGAAAAATAACATACCGAGAATTAAGTGGTGAAACTTCAAGAATAAAGAAAAAAAAGATAGTATTGTCAAATCTCTAGTAGAAACCATTGATTGGAATGTGGAACACAAAGCCGATGGTACATGAAACTATGTAACTACTCAAATGAAAAAGATCGCAAACGAAACATTAGGGGTGTCAAATGGTAATAAATGGAATAAAGAGTCATGGTGGTGGAATCAAGAAATCCAAGAGAAGGTAAAGGAAAAACGAACTAGTTACCAAGTATTATATTCCTGTAAAAATGAAGAAAATCTTAAAAGATATAAAGACGCCAAAAAAGAAGTAAAAAAAGCAATATATGAAGCAAAAACCAAGGCATATGAAGATTTCTATAAAAAAAAAACTAGATACTAAGGAAGAAGAGTGTTAGGAATTTTATTGTTTAGATTTTGATGAATGCCATGTAAAACTTAAAATAGAAAGTTGGCACCCCAATTTTTGTTGTAAAATGCATTGTAACAATTAGAGCTGGCCAAGCCGAGTCAAGTCGCCACGCCCTAACATGCAAGAAGACAATCAAGATGGAAGGAAGACTCTGTGAGAGACAGTGAGTATGGCAAAGAAGAGTAGACGGAACTCTTGAAGAAGCAACTAAGATGCGGTGAGTGGAGTATCGGTCAAGTCAACTCAAGAAAAGCCAAGTCTCAAGTTGAAGTGACGGAAGAGTCATCCATGATTGGAAGTCGACTCTAAGTCACCTGGGAAAGCAAGGAAATGCAATCAAGTCGAGATAATCGCAAAAGAACCGTTGCACGAGTAAATCAAGAGATTTACTTAAACAAGTAATATCTCCATACCACCTTTCTCGGAGTGCTCACCCCAAAAGCGTGCAAAAGGAATGAACCAATGGGAAGCACTACACCGTGTCAGAACTCTGAAAAGATGAAAGAACAATTCATACGAGGAATTGGCAATTCCAAGGACTGCAACAAGACAAGCCAACGACTGCAAGTGACTTTCAAAAATAAGCCTATCTCTTCAACGGGCAAATTTTTGAAAGTTCACTATAAAAGGCTGAGGAGTTTGTTTGAGAAGAAGGATGACACACAAGAGAAAAATCTGAACTAAAAACGTTCAAGCAATTATCAGAAAATCAAAAACATTCTCAATCCTCAAGCCTACACTACGAAGAACATCAATCCAACACTCACCTGTGAAGGAAAGATAACTTCAATCAGTTGAAGAGGAAAATACTGAAAACAAGGGGTCTACATTCCACGAAGGATTGTAGGAAGGTTCAAGGTTGAACCAAGTCTTAAGCTTTTGGAGGGCTTCGTGATCAAATCCAAAGAGCTTGAGCAAGTGAGCTGTAGTAGCAAAGGCAAGCCGCCTGTGAAGAAGCCGAGTCGCACGAGAAGCCACCCGAGTGATCAAGGCGTCTCAGATCGAGTCCCAAAGGATCAAGTCGTTGTGTGATCAAGACTTGTATCTCGGACTGTTACCACTTTGTAAACGATCATTACCTAGTGGATTCCTCCAGGAGTTGGAGAAGAGAGGAGTAGAAGAATTACCCCATCTTCGAACCTCTATAAAAATTTCATTGTGTCATTTACATTTCAAAGATTTTAATTCTTGCATTTTTAATCGCCTATATCTGTGATAAATTTGCTATCCACTTAATAACTTATAAGTACTAAACCAAGCACTAACTTCTTGCTTAATCAAACTTAAGGGTGTTAAGTCTTCCAATGAAAAACAAAACCACAATGAGTTAATTTAGAGCCAACGGTGAGTTACTTCATCAACGGCTCGGTTGAGTCGTTGAGAGATTAACTCTCTTGAGTGACTAAATTGATTGTCCATCAAGGACACAAATTGCGTAGTATCAACTCGAATATTTAAAAGGACTAAATCGAAAATTTGGTAAGGTATATTCAACCCCCCTTCTAAACCTTACACTTACACCCCTTGGGACCTACAAGTGGTATCGGAGCGGTTGGTTCATTGAACCCTCCGCACCGGTTCTTGAACTAGATCTCCAAACTTTTCAAAGTCGCTTTAGTACTTAAATTTTCAAAACTCTTTTTATCATTAAAAGTTATTATCATGGAAGCAAATTTGACACGCATCCCTATGTTCACTATCGAAGAATTTGATGATTGGAAAATACGTATGCGGGCTCATCTATCAAAGATTACATGATGAGATGTGGATAGTGATAGAAGATGGGCCTCTGCAAATCTTAAAGGAAACAAATTTTGCACGAAGAGTTGCGGTGAAGGAGAAGAAGATGTTGCTCCCTGCACTGGCCATGGTTGAAAAACCAAGAACGAGTGGACAAATGATGACAGAAAAGGATACAACCTGGACAATGTAGCCAAGGACATCCTTTACAAAACCTTAGACAAAGCCATGTTCAATAAAGTCAAATCATGCAAAACGGCTAAGGAAATCGGGACAAGCCGACATTGATTTGTGAAGGCTCGAGCAAATCAAAGAAAACAAATTATCATGGTCAGTCAGTAAATTTGAGAACTTCAAAATGATCTCGTGGAGAAAACCTGGATCAACCGGATGCTCGGTTCACGTAAATCACAAATGAGCGTGTGTGCACTTGGAAAGGAATATACACGAAGGAAATGTGTATGAAGATCCTAAAAAGTCTTCCAAACCTGAATGGGAAATGAAGGTCATGGCATCGAGACATTCCATGGACCTATCAAAGACATCCAACCATGAACTATTCTCGGACCTCAAAGCCTACGAGTTTGAGCTAAGAAGAAAAGACCAGGAGAGAGAGGCAGTTGTACCCAAAACAATTTGCTCTAATTGTTAAAGATGGGAAGAGAGCCGAGGTCAAAGAAGTCATTGACCCGGAAGAAATAGCCCTGATGGTTAAGAGGTTCGACAAGTTCTTCAATAAGAACTACAAGAGAAGAAAGGGTGAATCTTCCGAGAAGACACTCGGCTCCTCCAAATCAAGGGAAGACAAAGCCAACCAAGAGAGAGATCATCAAAAAGTTGAGTATCAAAGGGCTAACAATCCAAGAATGGAAAGAGCGATCAAAAGGTTGAATATCTATCTTTGAACTCAGAGACAACCAGGTCACTATGCCATTGACTATCCATATCCTGTAGTCAACAAATACAGGGGATGAAGAAGAAAGAAAGGTCTTGAGAGAAAGAAGACAAGAAAAGAAAAAGGCAATGATGGTCAGCAGAGATCTTTGAAACAACCAAGTCAAGAGAGACAAGTGATTGAGAGTGAAGCCGACTACTCAAGTGACTCAAGAAGAAGCCCCGATCCGCTTGATGGCCAAAGAACAAGATCAACTCCGACCAAGAAGATGAGGTACGCTCTAACTCATCAAACTCGGACACAGATGATAGTGATCGTGACACACACACTTCATCACCCACTCCGATCTTTATGATTCATTAGGCAAAATGATGAAAGATTTTGAACACATTAAATCCTCACACACACTATTGAATGAGGAAAAACAAATTTACTCAAAAGTCAAAACTCAAAGCCGACTAAGGAGCCGAGTACTCTAAGTCAAATAGCCGATGAGAATGAAAGTTTAAATTTGAAAATGCTAAATTAATAAAGCAAAGAAATTGCTGCTATAGAAAAGAGGAGAATGACCTCAAGAATGTTATTGCCTCATTCACTAAGGCATCTAAATCATCGGATGATCTTATTATGAGTCAAAGAGAATGTGGAGACAAGACAGCTTAGGATTTAATTCCTCGTGCTATATCAAACTTCAAAAGTAATTTTGGAAAAAGGATCTTCAAGCCATGAAGAGTCCGAAAAATCCAAAACTCTAAATGTTGCACACACATTCACTCCAAAGCACAATAACAAGCAAACGGCCTTGGTTATAAAGGAAAAGGAAAAGGAAAAAATTGACTTGAGTGCACCTTTGAAAGGACAAGTGAGAAGAGATTCAACAGAGTTCCTCAAAGAAACTCCAAGCAGAAAATACTCAGTAAAGAAGAAGCGAGCTACCAAAACCCCTTAAAATCCATAAAAGAAATACATATGATGGGAATGGTAGAAAGTATCCAAGCCAAGCCGATTGGAATAATGTGAACCTTCAAAGATAGACTTATGGAATATAAGCCCAAATGGCAAAGGCCTAGAACTCAAAGAAAGGCCATTCCAAAAGTATAAGAGCTTTCATCAAAGACACATATGCACCTAGGCACTACACTCGAGAGACACCACAATTACCCAAGGAAGGCAATTGCTAAAACACATATGCGGACATCTAGACAAAAGAGACAAATTGTATGAACCTAGAATCCCCAAGCAATTTGCCAGGATTAATTATGATTATGGCACTAATAGATGGCAACCCCTTAGAGTCAAATCATTTGGCTATAGGTTGGTTGGATCATCTTACAATTCTAACCCCTCAGACCTGACAAGTATGGGTGCCTAAAACTTAATTTCCTTGATTGCGAGGTTGAGGAACAAAGTGAGTGCCATGGAACCTGGTACATGGATAGTGGTCATTCCGGACATATGACAGAAATAAGAAAAATCTGTCAAAATTCAAGGAAGTTAAAGGAGCAAAAGTCATATTTGGAGGAAATGAAGCTCTGGCGAAATAAGAGGCATTGGATCCATCAAGAGGAATGGATTAGAGATCACAGATGTTGCATATGTTGAAGGACTCAACTTCAATTTATCGAGCTTCACCAACTCTCGTGACAAGGGCTACAATGTTGGATTCAACATGGGTGTATGCCAAATCAAAGATCTTGAATCAAATGAAGTTGTCTTTGCCGCAAGGATGTAGAGAGAAGAATATGTATGTCGTGAATTGGTCAATCGCAACACCCAAAGAGATTTACTTAGCAAAGAGCACAAATTGAATCAAGTTGGTCGTGGCACAAAAAGCCGAGTCACCCGAATTTCAAAACGATCAACAAACTTGCCGAAGTAATCTTGTGGAAGGACTTCCAGACTCAAGATATACAAAAAGGAGAGTATATGTGACGATGTCGAAAGGAAAACAAATCAAGTCATCATTCAAAGAAAAGACGTGCCCATCCTCAACAAGAATATTGCAGACCGCTTCATATGGATCTATTTGGCCCAAAGTGGAACCGGCCAAAGATAAGTGGAAAGAAATACACCTTGGTGGTAGTAGATGACTACTCAAGATATACATGGATAATATTCATGTGTAAGAAGAAAGAAACTCTACAAAAACTACCACACGGTGATGAAGAGGATTCAAAACGAGAAGAGTCAAACCATTATCAAAATAAGATCCCAGAGGAACCGAGTTTGTCAATGGAATAATAACTCAAGATTGTATTGAGAATGGTATTGGTCATGAACTATCGGCAGCAAGGACTCCACATGTGCAGAATGGAGTTGCAGAAAGAAGGAATAGAACCCTCAAAGAAGCAAAGAAGGACCATGTTAGTCAAGCAGAGTTACCAAAAAGATTTTGGGTGAAGCAATCAACACAAACTTGCTACACTCAAAACAGATGTATGATAAATAGACGGTGACAAAGACTCCTATGAGATCCGGGTGGAAGAAAACCAAATGTTGCATATTTGAGAATATTTGGATGCAAATGCTTCATCCACAACAATGGCAAAGACAATCTAAAGGCTTTTGATGCTAAAGTGATGAAGGTATCTTCTTAGGATACTAAGTCGAAAGCAAAGCCTGAGAATACTCAACAAAAGGACTATGGTTGCGGAAGAATCCATTCATGTGGTATTTGATGAGCCAAATTTAAATGGAGAAGACATTGAAGAGTTAGCCGATAAGTCGAATCATCCAACCATACGTAAGAGTCCCTATCTTCAAGTCAAGCCGAATTATCAATTCGAAGAAGATGAGATAGTCAATCTCAAAAAAATTTGGAAAATTTGCAGCTAAGTGATTACGAGAGAGTTGACCACAAAGAACACGGCTCCAAGACGATCGAACCAACTAACTTACTCCAACCCGATGTAAGATGGCCGAGAGACCATCCACGAACTTGTCATTGGAGATATAAGAGAAGGTGTCAAAACAAGATCCGAACTCAACAAGAAGCTATGTTCACATGCTTCATCTCGCAAATAGAGCCCAAAGACATGGCACAAGCATTGGACGACACACATTGGATTCAAGCTATGCAAGAAGAGTCAATCGAGTTTGAAAGAAATAAAGTATGGGAATTAGTGCAAAGACACATACATCAAAATGTTATGGCACCAAATGGGTGTTCGTAAATAAGATGAACGAGGAAGGTTACTGTGGTAAGAAACAAAGCAAGACTAGTAGCCAAAGGATATTGCCAAGAAGAAGGGATAGATTTTGATGAAACATTTGCCCCGTAGCAAGATTGGAAGCTATAAGGATGTTTCTTGCCTATGCGACTCACAAGAATTTCATTGTATATCGATGGATGTAAAAAGTGCATTTCTAAATGGTTTATTGGAAGAAGAAGTCTATGTTGAACAACCTCCAGGATTTGAGCGAAGACTCTTGGAGATAAGGTATACAAACTCAAGAAACCTCTATATGGATTGAAACAGCACCCGAGCATGGTATGATACTTTGTCACAATTCCTAACCGAAAATAGATTCACAAAAGGAAAAGTAGATAGAACACTTTTTTAATTCAAGACAAAAAGAGTATCTTGCTTGTTCAAATATATGTGGATGACATCATTTTTGGTTCCACAAACAAAGAGTCATGTGAAAAGTTTTCAAACCTCATGCAAAGTAAATTTGAAATGAGCATGATGGGAGAGTCGACATTCTTCCTTGGACTCCAAGTGAAACAGTGAAGGATGGAACCTTCATAAGTCAAACAAAATACACCAGAGATTTAATGAAGAAGTTTGGTATGGAGGAGAAGTCTTCTCGTAAAAATACCAATGAATACATCACCAAAATGGACATGGATGCGGATGGTAAGCTCAGTAGATCAAACAAGATACATAGCACTTATTGGATCATTGCTCTATCTCAAAGAAGCGGGCGGACATCACCTTTCTTTGTAGGTGTATGTGCAAGATTTCAATCTGCTCCAAAAGAGAGCCATATGACAAAGAACTAAGAGAATACCGAGATACTTGAAAGGAAGCAAGTAGGCCTATGGTATCCAAAGGAAGGAGGATTCAAGCTAATTGGCTATTGATTCGACTATCTTTGGATGCAGAGTGGACAGAAGAGCACTTCAGGCACATGTCAAATGCTAGGAAACAAAGCTAATTTCTGGCTTAGCAAGAAGCAAAATTCAATAGCCACCTCTACAAACAAGGCGAATACATATTACAAGGGCAAAATTGTTGCAGCCCAAGTCCTATGGATGAGACAAAGGTGAGAGACTATGAAATTGAGGAAAAAGAAATTCCAATCATGTGTGATAACACAAGTGCAATTGCAATCACTCAAAATCCTGTGTTGCATTCAAGAACAAAGCACATTGATGTCAGATATCACTTCATAAGAGATCATGTTGAAAAGAAGGACATCATCCTGGAATATATCTCAACCGATAAACAACTAGCCGACATCTTCACAAAACCATTATGTGAGTCAAGATTTGAAGAACTCAAACATGAGTTGGGGTTAATTGAACTAAGCTGAGACACAGAAGAATCAAAGAAAAGAAATGGAACAGAAAAAGAGGTGAAAAAGAGCTGAACACATAAATCAACTCGAAGATATCTACAGATCGGAAAAGACAAACTACACCGAGTCGGTGATATGAGTCACTAAGAGAACTGTGAGAAGTAGAGTTAAATCGCCTAATGGATAAGTGAATAACTTATGAACAAAGTGACAAAAACGCGATCATTTTGACTAAGCGGGAATTTTTTGAGAAATACGTCAAAGATAATGATGATATGTACTGGACATAAGCCGCACACCAAGCTTATGATTGGATATAAATGTCGCGCATTAAATACGAGACATTAAATGCTAAATAGGCGTGCAAAATCTAAGCCGTTGATTTCGATCACATTTCAAAACCACCCGCACGTCCTCTCATAAACCATATTTAAACCATTTTCGTCCTCCGCTTTTTCTCTCTCACACTTCTAAAACTGTTCATTTCTTTCTCTCAAAAGCAAAGGCAAAAACTTCTCTCGAAACCCTATCAATCTTCAAATCAATTTCTCGAGTTTTTCTTCGATATAATCCCGAAAAATGGCACCAACTTATAACTTTACCAAGTTAGGAAAGCAAATCCACACCGGCTCTACGGTGGATTTCGACGGAATGGTGAAACAGGGTCCGACGACACCCTAGTGAAGAAAATTGAAAAGTTGGAAACGTCCGGCCGAAACCGTTTCTCGACGTTAGAATATCCGATGACATATGTGGAGGAAGTCGCACAATTCTACGTGAATGCCGAGATTCACGATGAAGGAATAAAGTCATCTTCACGGAAAGCGGTGACTATCTCTCGCCAAGGATTTGGTGAACATTGCTCACTACCGAGCAGAGGAGCATCGAGATTAACGGGCCGATGTCAACCTGGCCGATGCTCGGAAAGAAATAGCAAGCCCGACTTTGCTTTGATAAAATAGTGTATACAAACAAACAAGAGATCTGCTAAAGGAGGATTATCACAAGTTGTTGGACATAGTTGCTAAATGTATCGACATCAAATTTGGCGACTTTGACCAATGTCAAAGGCAAAGTTGATTGATACAATCTGTTTCCTCTCCGACCAAGAAGAAAGTTGCCCTGCAGTTGCTAAAGAAGACTTTGCCCTGCAAAGAAAGAAAACCAAACATGCTCCCGCCCTGCAGCTGAGAATCACCGCCAAAGAAGCCGTGTCTCCCGCCTCCCTGCGGCGTCGAGAAGGACTCACAAATACCTTCTCCGATCGTCAAAAAGAGGAGAATCGAGATGCCACAACGGCCCGCTCCTCGAGAAAAAGACACCAAAGACGCCCCGCCGCTCAAGACTCGAAGACACCGTCTCTCGAACCAGTAAATCCCTTTGGTACAAACTAGAGACGAAGACGAATTATCAAGCGCTCCGAGTTGGAGAAACCAAATGAGTCACCACTCGGCTAGAGCAGATACAGAGCTTTGGAGAAGTAGAGTCTCCGGATGTAGTTGATGAAAAGACCAAGTCTCGTGAAGGCGATCAGCAGAGGCAACCCGAAGACACGATGTAGTTCACACAATTTTGAAACACAAGAAGAACCCGCTAGAGCGGATAGTGATGTAATGATCCTATCTCCACCTTACCGGACATCCAAAATCGCCTGCGTGAGTGGAGAAATGGAAGTTGAGTAAGTCGGGAACAGATTCAGCGACACGAGTTTATAGAAGAAGAAGAAGAAGAATCGCTAAATTTTCTTGGACTAAAGATCGTGCTCCAAAGACTTGATGAAGACAATCGCATAGACATCCCGCAAATTTTCAAGGAAAAGGAGAGAGAAAAGCAAGTCGAGGAAAGCCGAGGCACGCGAGAAGGCAAGCATCCGCCTATCTCCCGCACCACGTAACACACACATCCTCTCCTTGATGTCTTCTCCGATGTGTGATGAGGATCCAGGAGAATCGCCGCCCACGGAAGAGTTGCAAATGCAGCAAGCATTGCATGAATCCGTAATCCTTCACGAGCAAAGATTGATGGAGGGACCAGGAGAGTCCTCCGAACACACCGGAAATTGATCCAATGGGAGTGGTTCAACAAATCGCCATTGTTGTTCGCCACCACTTCCCCACTCACTCGGAAGAAGGCAATAAGGGACTTGGCGATGAAACCGGGACAATGGGGACCCATGGTCGAGCCAACCCCTATTGAAGGTGTTTTACCACCGCCCCAATGGCCGAACATTCAATCGAAACAGCCGGGAGTTTGGAGACGAGTGACTCCATTCCAAGTCACTCGGTGGTGCGCCACCGGTGGGGAAACTCCTCCTCCACTGCAGCAAGGTCGGAGGATGCTGCAGATGACTCCACAACGAATCAAGGAGGCGAAGGAGAGAAATTACAAGCACAAGAAGAACAAAGACAAGTTGCCATCAACGAAGCTCAGGCGATTGAGACTGTCTCGGTGAGGTGCCAATCGCGCTCGAAGGCTAATGACGCGCGATGCGATCGAGGCACGAGGAATGTACCACGGGAGTTAACACTGGCGATGAAAGTGCAATCCATGGGGTTGAGACTCCAATGGATGCCACCACGAGAAGACCCTAAGACAGGCTAACACCGTCGAAAGGGATGACCAAGGCCTCGATGCAAGAGAGACCGCCTGGAGGTATCAAGGCCCACGGAGGTTGAGACTTCCCGGGGTAAAGAGGCAAGTAGAGAACATCCCTCCCGCTATCATCGACCCATCTCGAGAAGGAGATAAGCGCACTTCATGATTCCCAAGATAATCCTCGATGTAACCTTTCGGGATCGGAAGGCGATGAAGAAGATGAGTCATCCCCGTGCCAAATCCAAAAGACTCAGCTGCGGATGTTCCAAGCACGAGCAAGTCTGATCCCAAGACTACTCGTCAAACCTTTAACTTTGATGATGAGCCACCAATGGAAATCTCATCATCGTCCGATGACGCTTCTGATAAGGCCGAGGACCGGTCTACTCAAATGGAAAAATCGGTGAGACCAACGGTTGAGACAAGATTTGAGGCTCAAGAAGCGGGTCCACTTCACAACAAGACCCGGTGAACAAGAGATCTGCGTAGGCTCCTCAAGCTGCAGCAGGATCGATTCCTAAAAGAACTTCACGCGCACCGCTCATCATCGAACAAATCCCAGTGGGCGGTGATGAATCTTTTATAGAATCTTTTCCTTTTTCCCTGGAGGTACCCGACCTCCATGAAGAGTCAGAGAATGAACGCGCACGCTATCACAGACCAGCTCCCATTTTCTCTTCAGGTACCATTGTTCCAGCTGCTTATGACTTTGATGTTGTATGGCCATCAGCTGCAACAGAAGAATCAGCTGAAGTTCGAGAAGTGTTCAAGGCACTATTTGCTGAGGTTGAACGGATGGAGAGGCATCAGGCCTCTTTGGATATGCGACTGGACAACAGAGATGCCAACCTTACAGCCGACTTGCAGGCATGCATCAAAGAATAAGGGAATGGTGGCAACAAAGAAGAAACAATGCGTGTGGAACAAGTCGATTCTTGAACATTGTTCAACAAGTTCGGTATGGAGAGTGAAAATGCTTGATGCAAAAACGAAGTTTGAGAGAACATATTGAGCACATGCATGAAGCTCATATGCCGAGATAAAGCTACTACGTGAGCAAAATACGAATGATCTACAGCGTTTGGAAGAACACATGACTAGAAAATTCAGCCTTCTCATGGCCGAGATGAAGCGATTTCAAACAGAGTCCAACGCTACTCGATCCGAATTCCGTCGCTTACAACGCAGCAGACTTGAAGCGAGAACTCGACTATCAGGCTCGACTTCCGCTTGCCAAAGATGTTCACCTCGGGGTTCCTCTATCCTTTGATGATGCCAAAAAGGGGGAAGAGGAATACCTTAAAGCGCTAAAATCAAGTGAAAAGAAAGGAGCGGTGAGAAGGGAAAATCGGTGAGGAAGTTTTGAAACAAAAGAAAGGAAAGCTTGTTGAGGGGGAAGGATCAACAGATGTGACATTGATGATTGCACAAACCCCCAACAAGGTCTGTCCTGGTGACATTATAAGCAAAGAAACTCCTCGTGACTCGCCACTCCAACACTCTGCTATATCCATGGCCGATAAGAGAAAAACAATTGAAGCGGGGATGAAGGAAGTGGAAGGAAGAATGGATGCCCGAATTATGAACATCTTGAAAGAACACGGAGGCATTCCAAAGAGCAGAGACACTTATGCCATCTCGATGTCGGGACGAGCCACGATCAGTTGATGAATTTAAAACGCTCGAACTGAGGGATACTTTGCAAATATGTCTATGGCTCAATCTTGGGACTTGTCTCGGGAAAAGGGTCTCACGATATGTGAAGAAGGCGACAGCAAGCAGACTACCGGCGATCACTCTGCTGGTCACTCCGTGGTCACTCATTGGAAAGAAGAAGACCCCAAGACAAAGATACGCCCGCAGGTAGAGGAAGAAGCGATAGTGGAGGAAGAAGCTTGGACCCAGGCCTCCGCCCAAAAACATTGAATACGTGGATCCAGGAAAGAAAAGAGGGATCTCTGGGGGGCTTGACCAAGTAGCAAATTTGCAAGTGGCTAAAACTAACGTTGAGTATGTGAAAAGACTAGAAGAAGAAAACAAGAGACAAACTCGGCTATGGGAGGAGAGACAGGAAAGAATAAGAAGAGATGAAGCTGCCGAGGAAGGCATATGAAAAGAAAAGAAGGCGGTGATTTGACGACGAGAAAAAGAGAAGGAGAGAAGAAGATCTTGATCAAGATGAAAGAAGGAGACATCGAATGAGATGAAGTGTTCTTGTCCACCCCGTGTATTGTATTATGTAAATACATACAATGTAAGTCTTCCGTAATAAAGCTATAAATTCTTTATTTTTTTGTGTGAAGACAATTATGTGCTCGATACACCTTAAAATGATTGTGTTAAGGAACAAGAATGATATGATCAATAAAAGAATTGATTCTCGCGATACATTCTATGTCAATACACTATCTGTATGTATCTTTGCTATTTGCATTTTTGAATGGTTTAAGTTTTGGCATCATCAAAAAGGGGGAAATTGTTAGGAATTTTATTGTTTAGATTTTGATGAATGCCATGTAAAACTTAGAATAGAAAGTTGGCACCCCAATTTTGTTGTAAAATGCATTGTAACAATTAGAGCCTGGCCAAGCCGAGTCAAGTCGCCTACGCCCTAACATGCAAGAAGACAATCAAGATGGAAGGAAGACTCACGAGAGACAGTGAGTATGGCAAAGAAGAGTAGACGGAACTTTATGAAGAAGCGGCTAAGATGCGGTGAGTGGAGTATCAGTCAAGTCAACTCAAGAAAAGCCCAAGTCTCAAGTTGAAGTGACGGAAAGAGTCATCCATGATTGGAAGCGACTCTAAGTCACCCGGGAAAGCAAGGAAATGCAATCAAGTCGAGATAAGCGCAAAAGAACCGTTGCCGTAAATCAAGAGATTTACTTAAACAAGTAATATCTCCATACCACCTTTCGGAGTGCTCGGTCCCGAAGCGTGCAAAAGGAATGAACCAATGGGAAGCACTACACCGTGTCGAACTCGAAAAGATGAAAGAACAATTCATACGAGGAATTGGCAATTCCAAGGACTGCAACAAGACAAGCCAACGACTGCAAGTGACTTTAAAAAATAAGCCTATCTCTTCAACGGGCAAATTTTTGAAAGTTCACTATAAAAGGCTGAGGAGTTTGTTTGAGAAGAAGGATGACACACAAGAGAAAAATCAACTAAAACGCGTTCAAGCAATTATCGAAAAATCAAAAACATTCTCAATTCTCAAGCCTACACTACGAAGAACATCAATCCAACACTCACCTGTGAAGGAAAGATAACTTCAATCAGTTGAAGAGGAAAATACTGAAAACAAGGGGTCTACATTCCACGAAGGATTGTAGGAAGGTTCAAGGTTGAACCAAGTCTTAAGCTTTTGGAGGGCTTCGTGATCAAATCCAAAGAGCTTGAGCAAGTGAGTCAGAGTAGTAGCAAAGCATTTGCCCTATGAAGAAGCCGAGTAACGAGAAGCCAACCGAGTGATCAAGGCGTCTCAGATCGAGTCCCAAAGGATCAAGTCGGCTGTGTGATCAAGACTTGTATCTCGGACTGCATTACCACTTTGTAAACCGATCATTACCTAGTGGATTTCTCGAGGAGTTGGAGAAGAGAGTAGTAGAAGAATTACCCCATCTTCGAACCTCTATAAAAATTTCATTGTGTCATTTACATTTCAACATTTTAATTCTTGCATTTTTAACTGCCTATATCTGCTGATAAATTTGCTATCCACTTAATAACTTATAAGTACTAAACCAAGCACTAAATTCTTTCTTAATCAAACTTAAGGGTGTTAAGTCTTAATTTCAAAAAACAAAACCACAATCGAGTTAATTTAGAGCCAACAAGTGAGTTACTTCATCAAGCTCGATTGAGTCTGTTTGAGAGATTAACTCTCTTGAGTGACTAAATTGATTGTCCATCAAGGACACAAATTGTGTAGTATCAACTCTGAATATTTAAAAGGACTAAATCGAAAATTTGGTAAGGTTTATTCAACCCCCCCTTCTAAACCTTACACTTACACCCCTTGGGACCTACAGAGAGAAAGATATATATATATATATATAAAATAACAAAATTTAGAGAAAAACAAACAAGAGATTTAACCCATATTAAATGCATAAAAGATGAGAATGATAATATTTTAGTGAAAGACGAGGATATAAAAGATCGATGGAAGAGGTATTTCAATATTATTTTCAACGAATCGAAGAGGAGTGAAGTCACATTAGGGGAACTAGGCCAATCTGAACTGAATAGAAACCGAACCTTTTATCGTAGGATTCAACTTCATGAAACATAAAAAACACTAAACAAAATGAAAACTGGCAAAGCAGTTGGCTTAGATGATACACCAATTGAAGCATGGAGATGTCTAGGTGGAGTTGGAGTTGCATGGCTTACTAAATTATTTAATGTTATCCTAAAAACTAAGAAAATGCCTAATGAATGGAGAAAAAGTATATTGATACCTATATAAAAACAAAGGGGCGAATGGGTGTAGTACTCCTTCATGTCTGACTTCCTGGACTACAGATACATTTAGGCGAGTGGTTGTCTCTTCACGCGTAGCACAGTGCTATGAGTGGATCATAAGCACTGGGATCTAGCTCTCATCTTGGCTTGCAGCCGCTAGCTTCCTTGCTTAATAGATCGGTAGACCAGCTATTCTATTTCATCGTGGATGTACAAAATTGTGCAAATTACAGGGGAATTAAATTAATAAGTCATACAATGAAACTATGGGAAAGAGTTATAGAGGCAAGAATAAGAAATGAAACTAGTATATTAGATAATCAATTTGGCTTCATGCCAGGAAGGTCCACAATTGAAGCTATACACTTAATTAGATGATTATGTGAACAATACAACGAGAGAAAACAAGATTTACATATAGTTTTTATTGACCTTGAAAAGACATACGATAGAGTCAACCGGGATATAATGTGACGCGTATTGGAAAAAAGAGGAATAAAAATAGCTTACATAGATGTCATAAAAGATATGTATGATGATATAACAACATGTATTAAGACACCAACAGGAGTATCTAATGAATTCTCAAACACTATAGGTTTACTAGGGATCTATTAAGCCCTTACCCTTTTATCCTAATAATTGATGAAATCACTAAACACTTACAAAAATCCATCCTTGAATGTATGCTATTTGCGGACGATATAGTTTTAATTAATGAAACAAGGGAATGAGTAAATGCAAAATTGGAAGTTTGGAGAGAAGCACTTGAATCAAAAGGTTTTACTATAAGTAGGGCTAAAACAGAATACATGGAATGCCACTTTAGTAAAAACAACAGGAACAATGAGATAAAGGTTAAAATTGATGGACATGATGTGAGTATAACAAAGAGTTTTAAATATTTAGGATCTATAATTGAAGAGAACGGAGAAATCAATAAAGATGTCACAAATAAGATCAAAGCGGGTTGGAATAAATGGAGGAGTGCATCTTTTATCCTTTGTGACCGTAAAATACCATTAAAATTGAAAGGAAAATTTTATAAAACGATCATAAGGCCTGCAATGCTTTATGGAGCAGAATGTTGGGCGCCTAAATATGAACATGAACAAAAAATGAGGGTAGCATAGATGAGAATGTTAAGATGGATGTGCGGCACACTAGATTAGATAGAATAAGAAATGAACACATTAGAAACAAAGTGGGAGTAGCACCAATAGATGAGAAAATTAGAGAAACACGATTAAGATGATTTGGACATGTTTATAGGAGACCTTTAAATGCACCTGTGATAGAATATCACCCCAGATGTGAAGTTCTCAAAATTTCTCATCTTGCTTTTGCAGATGATCCTATGTTGTTCTCTAGGGGTGACCTTCCTTTAGTCAAGATCCTGATTGACTGTCTTAATGATTTCAAAAATACCTCCGGCCTTGATATTAACTCCTTTAAATCTAATCTCTTCACTGCGGGGATTATTGGGGATGAGCTTGACAATATCCTCAATCTCTTGAACTTCCCTCTTGGGACTCTCCCTGTCAGATATTTGGGGGTTCATTTGGCTGCACAGAGGCTGAATGTTAACCATTATGCCCCCCTGTATGAGAGAATTGCCTCTTACATCAATAAATGGACTGCTAACTCCCTTTCTTATGCTGGTAGGCTTCTTCTTATCAAATCAGTGTTGCAGGGAGTGGAATGTTTTTGGCTCCAAATATTTCCACTCCCTAACACTGTTATAGACGGGATTAATAGACTTTGCAGAGTCTTCCTTTGGGGGAAGAATACCTCTCCCATTAAATGGTCCAAAGTCTGTCTCCCCTCTGATGAAGAAGGCTTGGGTTTAAGAGATGTGCATTCTTGGAACAAAGCCCTTCTTGCAAAAATTCTTTGGAATATACATTCAAAAGCTGATTCCCTTTGGGTCAGATGGGTCCACTCCTTCTACTTAAAAAATCAATCTATATGGACTTGGGACCCCAAAAAATCTGATTCCTGCCTTTTGAAAAGGATTTGTGATATCAGAAATGATATTTTAGCTAAGTTTGGTTCTTCTGAATCTGCTATCTCACATCTTTCTCTTTTTTCAAATCCAAAAGGTCTTTGTTCCTCCAAAATGTATGACCTTTTTAGAGATTCTGGTCCTAAAACTTTTTGGCATTCTGCTGTTTGGAAAAACTTTATCCCCCCCCAAATACTCTTTTTGTGTGTGGCTTGCTATTAATGATAGATTGGCTACCATTAATAATTTAAAGTATTTGGATGTTGATCCTACATGTAAATTGTGTGGCAATTACCTTGAAAATGCTTCTCACTTGTTTTTTGATTGTATTGTTACAAGGTTACTTTGGGATAGAGTTAAAAAATGGTTGAAATTTAGCCACTCCATGAGCACAATTGCTGGAGCCCTAAATGGACCAAAAAAGAACATGTTGCCCCAGCACTCAAAAAGGCTCGTGCGGTGTTTGTTTCTGCACTATTTATCATATATGAAGGCCCGAAATTGTCGTTTTTTGAGGGCTTGAACTTTCTTCAAGATATGTGTTTCTTAAGATCCAGAAAGATGTATACAAGGTTGTATTTAACCATTTCCCAGTTGAATTGGTTGATTTTTAGTTCTCTTTTGTTAGGCTGTTTTTTATTTTTATTCTTTTTAGCCCGTGTGTGGGATTTTTGCTGTTTCTTGGGGCTGTAACATGTAATAAACAGTTATTAGTGGAATCCCCCCTAAAATCCTCGCTTCATGGCCTCCCTTTCTTAAGCATTCGATGGTGGGTGATCTCTTACTTATGCTTGCACTTTGTATGGCTGCTCTTCGCTCTGTTTATCCAGTCTAATCGAACACTAGGTGGATTGTTCAAAGTGTGGTTTTCACTTGTTCCCAAACCACCGAACCATCCTCCCGGTGATGTTCTTCTTGGCTTTGACTACTTGTGTTATGGGGTATGCCCCATCTTTGTTGTGTAATTTTTCTTGTAAAAGCTCTCGCCACCCTTATTCAAGTTGCAATCGGGAGCTTAGGTCGGGACCGCCTACTCCTTTTTGTTACACTTGAATAATTGGTTGGGGCTTCTTATTCTATTTTTAGTAAACCTCTGTTGAGGTTTGTTAGGTCGCTATTTCATGTGATCCAATTTTTTGGACAATAGGATGTTTTGTTCTCATTGTGTTAGTGGGCCTGTCCATTTAACATTTGATCCAAAACTGGGGTATGCCCCTTTTAATTTGTAATATTTTACAATCCTTTTTGAATGAATTTTTCACATTTTCTTCAAAAAAAAAAGAATGTAGGGAATCACTCACACAAATCAAAAGAGGCAGAGGTAAGCATAATAAGATTTGGAAAGAAGCTATTAAACAAGACATGCTATATCCAGAAATAAATAAAAGTATGGCTTATGACCGTAAACGATGACGCGATATGATCTGTATAGCCGACCCCACATAGTGGGAATAAGACTTAGTTTGTTGTTGTTGTTGTATCCTCTTATTGTACATTGGAAGTTCAAGGCTCATCGTTTGATGTGAAAGGTTGATCATATTGGACATCATTTGGAATAATTGGTCCAACTTTATCTTCTTTATCACTTTCATCAGTGGGTATTTTTTCAACACCGGAGGCTTCATTGAATTGACGTGAATAGACTCCTCGACCACATTGCTAGTTTTGTTATAAACCCAATATGTTTTACTCTTAGTTGAGTACCCCATAAATATCCCTTCATCGGCCTTATGATCAAGTTTGTCTTAATTGATCCTTGGTATTCAAAATAAAACACTTGCAACCAAATATTTTGAAATAACTAATATTTGGAGTTCTTCATTTCCAAAGCTCATAAGGTGTTTTATTTAACGTGGGACAAAGATATACCCAGTTTATGACATAACAAGCGGTTTTGACGGCTTCGGCCCAAAAATGTATTGGAAGTGAAAATTCTCTGAGCATGGACTGACATATTTCTTGAAAAGTTCGATTTTTTCTTTCGGCAACACCATTTTGTTGTGGAGTTCTCGGAGCCAAAAAATTATGTGCATACCCCTTGGTTTCACCTAATATTCTAAAATCACCATCAAATTCACCTCCTCGGTCACTCCTTATAGATTTAATCGTATTTTTTTTCATTCTCTATAAGTCTACACAACTTAGCAAACTCATTAGCGGCATCACTTTTATTTGCAAGAAAAATAGTCCAAGTATATCTAGAGAGGTCATCAACTATAACAAAGGTGTAATGTTTTCCACTTAAAGTTTCGGTACCAATATCCCCATACAAATCAAGATGAAGTAATTGTATAGGCTTAGTTGAGGAAATTTTATTTTTGGGCTTGAAACTACTTTTAACTAATTTGTTCTTTTGACAAGTGTCACATAAGCCAATGTTTTCAAAATTTAATTTGGGTAGTCCTTGGACATGTTGGTTTTTATAAATCTTTTGTAAATTCTTGTATCCAACATGTCCAAGTCGCCTATGCCACAAACTCGTTAAATTATTATTGACGACAAGACAAGAAATATATTGACTAACCAAATCACTTGTGCAAATTTTATAAAGATTACCTTTTCTACTAGTTTCACAAATAATTTTATCATTTTTGATAATAAGACATTTTTTTCATTAAAAACAATATCATAATTCGAATCACAAAGTTGGCTTACAGTCCCTTCTACTAATAAAACATTACTAAAAGAGAAAGAAGAATTACCAATGTCTCCATTGCCAAAAGTTTTTCCTTTGCCATTCCCGAACATGACTATTCCTTCTTCTTGGAGCTTGATGTTGGTAAAGAGTTCACTCTTTTCGGTCATATGGCGCGAACATCTGTTGTCCACGAGCCATTTTGAATCTTCCGAAATTGTTATAGCCTAGCACCTACAAATAAATTATTTTTAGGTAGCCTAAAGTTTTGGGGTCTAGGGGGTTAGCCTTGAGACCTTTGGGTCTCCAAAAATGACTATTACTATTTCTAAGTTTATAATCACTAGCAAAATGCCCATTTTTATCACAATAAAAGCAAGTAATAGTATTAGGACTACTAGCACGTATTAAAGTCGGAGCTTGGTCATTTTTCTTAAAAACGATTTTAAAAGGTTTGTAACCAAGGCCTAGTCTAGATTGCTCACTTCTTTGTGTACAAAGGATTTTTGTAACCTTATCCGTAATCAAATTAAAACGTTGCACATCTTTTTTTAAATATTCAATTTCTTTTGTGAGCAATTATTTTTTTGGAATCGAGACTACGAGCTTTTGCAAGAGTAATTGAATGAGCATGATCAAGTGATTCATAAGAAGTAAATAATCTATCTGTATCTAATTTAAGCTCTTTATACTCATTTTTCAAACTCTTGTATTTACAAATCATATCTCTAAACTCATTTTGTAAATCATCATAATCACATTGGAGTTCATCAATTAAAGAAGAAGATGAAGAGTTAGAGCATACCTCGTTGTTTTCATCGTCTATGGCCATGAGACCATGCTAGGTTTCTTCTTCTTCGTCGGATGTGGAAAGAAATTTATCCCATGTTTTGGCTTCCGCATATAGAGCCTTCTTTTTCGAAAAATGTTTTTTCTTCTTTTGTTCCTCATCCGCTAATTTTGGGTAATTGGCTATATAGTGCCCGGGTTTCCCGCATTTAAAACACGACTTGTATTTAGACTTCCTTGCCTTATTTTTATTAACAAACTTGGCAAATTTCCGAACAAGGGCAGCTGTCTCGTCATCCTCCTCATCACTAGCATCATATGTATTATTTGAATTTGAAGCAAGACATTTAGTTGTAGGTTGCATACCCGATTGAGAGGTGGATGGTTTAGAATTCTTCCTTTCTTTGAGATAGACATCATATATAAGAAGATTTCCAATAAGCTCATCAAACTTGAGAGTCTCAAGGTTTTGAGCCTCCGTTATAGCTGTTACTTTTTTGGACCATGAGCCAGGAAGAGCATTCAAGACTTTCGTAACCTTATCTTCTTTCGAAATAATTTTTCCGAGAGCCAATAAAAAATTGACTATGTTATCAAGCCTTTCCACCATTTTAGAAATCCCTTCACCCTCAAACATTATGAAGTCTTCAAAATATTCAACAAACATGGTTTTTCTAGCTTGTTTAACTTTCTTAGTACCTTCATAAATAGTTTCTAGTTTTTCCCAAAATTCATGAGCCGACCTTATCCCTCGAATTCTATTATAGTCAGTAGCAGTAAGAGAGCAATGTAAAATATTTAAGGTCTTCCCGTTGAGAGAAAAAGACTTCTTATCATTGTCATCGAATTTCTTGAAACTTTTGAGAACCGTGGTTCCATCCTCCATTTTCTTTTTTGATTGAGCAATTCATTCGATGACCGCATTCCAAATATCAAATCCGCAACCTTGTAGAAAGCATTCCATCCGATCCTTGTAAAAAACGTAGTTGTTGGCATCAAAGAGTGGGGCCTTGTTGGTGGAGGCACCGGTTATGAGGTAACTTTCATTAGTAGCCATGGATCTCCTCTTTTGATGTGAACCACAACAACAATTGTGCATACGACCCAACAACAATATGTTGTTAACCCAAGATTTTCACTAGTTCGGTTAAGATTGGTGGAAATCTCAACCCGTTGCTTAGCAAAGTAGGAACCTCGGCATGCGCAGTTGCCATAAACAAATGCGGAAGTTTGTTTGATAAGTCAAAATTCGCAACAAGATGAACAATCTTGAAGCTCTTTGAAAAACCCAAAGGGTTGGAGAGAAAATCTCAATTCAATATTCAATATCCGAGTTATTATGAAAAATAAACAAGTGTTTGCCTTATATAGGCGACTCAAAGCAAACCCTTAACAAACTAGAAAGGAAAAGAAGTCCAAACCCAAAAAGGAAACTCAATCGCAGTCAAGATTCAAGTGTGGGTGAAAGTACGCTTCCAGGATCTCCGAATCTGTTCCTGGTGTCTTCATAATAGTTGTAGCCCTTCCTCTTAGCTTTCCATAGCAACTTAAATCAGCCCAATACCAATTTTGTAGAGAACGTTATAACCCAAATACTATACCCGCCGGTCGACTCAAGCAGACGACGGCCGACGCGTATAGGCAAGGGATGCCCGTGCGTCAAGCCAAAATTGACCCTTGCTCATCCCGACAAGCCGAAATTGACCCATGCTTGTCCCAAACTCAAAATATCAACTTAAGACGCGGCCTTAAAGGTTTATTTAGCCTCCAAAACATCAAAACAACGAAAATAAACACCTAATCTATAATAAACAAATACAATAACTCAAGAACTTAATTACATAGTCTTCAAAAACTCGAGATAGCTTGCATTTGGTGGTGCCCGGATACTTTGTGACTGGATTCTCATCATTCCCCTCCTCTTGAAAAGGGATTCATCCTCGAATCCAAACGTTGAACCCCAAAGGTTGAACAACTATATCAATCCACCCAGATCAAATGTTAAACAACAGACACACTCATCCGGTTGCCCAAATCCCTACACATGAGAAACAATATAACTAGACAAATATTAATAGATATGTTAGCATTCAAAGACTCACGCCTAATGTCTCTCATTTTAATCATAAGCACAAATCTCTCTCTTGTTTTACCTCATTGACCTTTTCCTCCATATTTTTGGCCCACTTGAAATTTGTACTCTCCTTTTTCTTGGCCATCTCTCGAATCTCAACAACTACCCTTGGCCAAACTCTCAAGCTCTCTATTTTTATTTTCACTTAAGCTCTCATTTTTCTCGGCTTTTATTTCATTCTTTTGCTCACTTGCCGAACACTCTTTTTCTATTGACTCACAAACTCTCATCCTCACATGATCTTTATAGATTTCTGTAGGTGTAAGAGATGAAAGTATGAACTTTCTTCGCTCATGCTCAACAGTATAGCAATTAGTGTATCGACATGCACCACTCGCCTATCAAACTGCCATGGTCTACCCAACAAAATATGACAAGCCCGCATTGTCACTACATCACAATATTTCATCCTTATAACCCCCAATCTGAAAAAACACTAACACTCTTTTATTAACTCGTACCTTGCCATAATTATTGAACCATTGTAGGATATACGACTATGGATGTTCAAGTGTAGGAATATCCAACTTCTCCACCAATTTCGCACTAGCCACATTTGTACAACTACCTCCATCAATGATCATACTACACACTTTATCCTTAACTAAGCATCTAGTGTGAAAAATATTTCTCGCTGCTCATGATCAACTATCTTTGGCTCAATATTCAAAATTCTACACGATACTAGTGATAACACATTGCCCTTCACCGGCTTAACTACCTCCAGAACCTCCTCCAACTCCAGCATATCACTATAATCCGGCACATCCTCACCTTTAGACTCTACATCACCATTAGCCTGAATCACCATCACTCTTCAATTCAGACTTTCACTAGCTCTATGACCCCGCCCTTGACATTTAAAACACTCAATGTCTCTAGTGCGTAAAGTAGAAGGATCAAATTTACCTGATGGTTTTGCCTTATCCGAGTCTGTCTTGTTCTCCACAACTTTGGGTTGTTGTGAAAAACACGCATCATCCATCGTAGGAGTATTCGTACCCCAAGTACTGGTGCTAGTGTTGGGATTTTGCCGTGTAAAACCCCTCCTCTTGAACTGCTGCTCAATTTTCACCACCATATGCACCATCTCCTCAAGATCGATACAATGATGTAAGTCGACGACATCTACTATAGGAGTATTAAATCCTGCGATAAATCTTGTCATAGTAACCTCCTGATCCTCATCGATATTGGCCATCGTCATCAGCATCTCCATCTGTTTATGATAATCCTCTACGCTCTTAGACCCTTACGTCAACCTCTACAACCTTTGATAGACGCCTCTGTAATAATGATTTGGTACAAAATGACGTCACATCAAACTCATCATCTCCTCCCATGTGGAAACGGGCCGCTCATCCTCCTCGAGACCATTAATTGATCCCACCAAACACTTGCGTAATCTGAGAACTCAATTGATGCCAATTTTACCTTTTTCAATTCGGAATAATTTTGACAATCAAATACATTCTCGATTTTCCTCTCCCAATCTAGATAGGCGTTCGGATCACTCTTTCCTTGGAACGATGGGATTTGTATTTTGATGTTACTCAAATTGCCATCCTCGCGTCCCCTATCACCCCTATTTCCGCGCCGACCTCTGCCCGAATTATAAATTTGCTCCCTTTCATAATCAAAATCATCTATCTCATCCGCCCATTCTTCCAGTTCGAACCTCCGAGACCTCCGTGCCCTAGTAACAAGTTCCTCTATTTTCGGCGCCTCCTTGGAATCCCCTAACGTCTCGATCATCACTTTCTTTATGAGACTTGTAAGTGCCTGCATATCTAACTTATTACCTAAATCCAATGATTGTCGGTTTTCTTTGGACATGATGTATAAACAAGTGCAACAACACCAACAACAATCCCAAAAAACCAATCTCACACTCCCAAAAAATCATGAAACA
Source organism: Rehmannia glutinosa (assembly GCA_016081115.2). Lineage (NCBI taxonomy): Eukaryota > Viridiplantae > Streptophyta > Magnoliopsida > Lamiales > Orobanchaceae > Rehmannia > Rehmannia glutinosa. The sequence goes on from JABTTQ020003240.1 coordinate 271,632, forward strand.
ACTCCCTCATTTTTTTTAATTTTGTTTTTTTATGCATGCGGATTACGATTCTTTATCCGCTGATTTTTTTGTGTGTGCAATTTTCGACCTCTTTCTTTTTTTTGCACCCTTGAAGAACTAGGGTTTATAAGAAAAACTGGAAAATTAAAAGAATTTAAGAAACAAGGAGATGTTTAACCTTGCTAGTTAGCTCTGATTACCAACTGGTGTGAACCGCAGTAACAACTGTGCATACGACCTAACAACAATATGTTGTTAACCCAAGATCTTCGCTTGTTCGGTTAAGATTGGTGGAAACCTCGACCCGTTTTTTAGCAAAGCAGGAACCTCGGTATGCGCAAACGCCACAAATAAATGCGGAAGTTTGTTTGATAAGTAAGAATTCACAACAAGATGAACAATCTTGAAGTTCATCGAACAACCCAAAGGACTGAAGAGAAAATCTCATTTCAATATTCAATATCCAAGTTATTATAAAAAATAAACAAGTGTTTGCCTTATATAGGCGACTCAAAGCAAACGATAAACAAACTAGAAAAGAAAATAAGTCCAAACCCAAAAAGAAAACTCAATCGCAGTCAAGATTCAAGTATGGGTGAAAATAAGCATCCAGAATGTTTGAATCTGTTCCTAGTGTCTTTACAATAGTTGTAGCCCTTCCTCTTAGCTTTTCATAGCAACTTGAATCAGCCCAATATCAATTGTGTAGAGAAAGTTATGGTCCAAATACTAAAACCTGCCAGTGCTGACCCGCACAGATGCACGAGCCGTGTGTATAGGCACGGACTGTCCGTGCGTCAAGTCGAAACTCCTAATTTTGTTCACATAGGCACACGGGCCGTGCATATACGCATGGGCTGCCCATGCGTCAAGCGAAAATTGACCCCTGCTCGTCCCAAACTCGAAATATCAACTTAAGACGCGACCTTAAAGGTTTATTTAGCCTCCAAAACATCAAAACAACCAAAATAAACACCTAAGCTATGATAAACAAATACAAGAACTCAAGAACTTAATTACATAGTCTTCAAGAACTCGAGATAGCTTGCATTTGGTGGTGTCTGGATCCTTAGTGACTAGATTCTCATCACCTTTACCCGCGAAGATTAAATAAGTTTGCCAAAAAGTTTGGCTTTGATACCACTTGTTAGTCCAAGTGGCTACGAGAATTTTGAGGGGGGTGAATAGATTTTCACGATTTTCTGATTTGTGCCCTCTTTTTCGAATATGAAGATGATGAACAAATAAAAACGCAGAAATATAAACAACACACAATGATTTATAGAGCTTCATCCCACCTAGGGACTACGTGTTTTACCACCCAGTATAACCGAATGGATTTCGAAAGGAAAATGTTTTATTGTTACCAAACAAATACAACCTTTACCTTGAAGAGTACCACACTCTTCATACAACACCACATATGGAGATTACCACAATCTTCTTCAACAATGAAGAACACGAAACTCTTCAACACCTAGAATCAACCAAGTGTGTTCTTACCACAAGAACACTAACAAAGATTTCTTGTTTTGGATGATTTGAGAATTACAATCAAGATTACACTTTGTTTGAAAATATTACAACTCCAAAGTGCAAGTGCAATCAAGAAGGAAGCCTAATACTCAAGATGTGCAAGTGTAAAACTTAGGCTAAAAATACAACAAGAATATAGACAAATAAGAATAAGAAGTTTGCTGATTTTTCTTGTTGTTTTGAATGCTTGTGTTGTATATTTGATCCTTCAAATCCTTCATCTATTTATAGGTGAGTCTTCAAGATTGGATCTCCAACATAGGCTCCTCTATCTTCACTTTTGTCTACAAAAGAAGGATCATAAGATCTACAAATATGGTTAAGAACTGGAAAGTAGATCTTATCAGATAATGACTCAACAATAGATAGAATCTTGATGTCAAAAATCATAGGTCGACCGGTTGCCCTGTTGAAAATTCGAACATTTAAAAAGTTAATTTGAGATTAGACACATTTAATCAGGGGGTCGGACTGGTCTGGAGGGGGTTGGACCGGTCAACCAGGCCTTAGACTGGTCGCCCTCTACCTGGACCAGTCTCCCAAGACAAATTGTGAGACATAAGAAGATTTTGCAAACTTCAAATACTCAAACACCGGTCGATCTCAAGGTCGATGGTCGGGCTACACCGGTCGGCTTCCCCTTCAAATCTCTCTGTTTCATTTCGTGCGGCCGACTTCCAGGTATGGGTTGCCCTCAAAACAGAGGTGTTGTCCAATTTTTGTCAAAATGAAGTTCAAGAAATACTCCAAAAAATTAGTAAAACTCATTTAAATCGTTTTGAAGTATTTGGACAATATTTGTAGACATTGTTTTGGTATAAAAATTCATTTAAATAAAATCATCAAAATCATGATAAAAATATTTTTCTAACAATGTATGTCTATTTTCTTTTTAGTTTTCCATTATAAAATATATAAGTTCGTTTTTAGAAAGTGCAAAAAAGCAAAAAAATAGATTTAGTCATTTGGAAACAAATTATTATATATAGATGCATATTTTAGTGCTAAAATTAATATTTAAAACGAAAATATACATAGAATAATTAGATTTTTCAAAAAATTGGGCCCCCCCCAACACCACAAGGATGCCCCTACTCAACGTTTTGGTTCTAAAACCGTTTCATTCACAGTTTCGGTTCTATTTTTAACCTGAATTATTTGTTTATCTTCTGTTAATTTTTTAATTTTTTAAAAATGATTTATTAATTTTAGTTACAAAAAAGAAATAAAGAAAAAGACTTGGACTTAATATTCAATTGAGTGTTGTATTTAATATTAATAATAATAATATTAAACTGTCTATATATACTATTAAGTATAGAGGTATCAAAGTTCACGTAGTTTGCCTGCAACATTTGGTTTAAAACGTGTCTCATGTGGTTACAAATATAAAACATCATAATAAACATTTAACATTTCTTCTAGTATATATTACCAAATAAAAATAAAAACCATTGGTTTTAACCTCGAAACCGCCGGTTCCACCACATTCCCACTAATGGTTAAAACTGCTGGTTCCACGATTTTTGAGACCAAGAAATCGGAACTGGCCTATACGGTTCTGGTTCTGGTTTGGAAACGTTGACCACGATATTTGTTTCGGTTCCATTTTGTCACCCCTACAACAGATTTAAGGTCACTCCGCGTTATAGGTCCAGGCTGAACCGTCTAACTTTTTGTTGATGGGGCGAATCTCGAATTTGGCTAAACTCGTTCCATTGTCATTCCTAATCATTCATATTTTATCAAATATTTTGTTCAATGTTTGAATATCATATTCAAGATCAAATTGGTCAAGCTATTGGTAAGCATTTTAATGGTTTTTGGATAATTTTGACCGGTTGGTTTAACCGTAAAAACATTGTTAGATCTTTACTGCACCAAACTAACCACCGGTTCCTGATAAAACCAGCTAAACCGATCGGTATATTACGATATTTAAAACACTTCTTTGATAATTAATTAGTAAAATCTAACCAAATTCAACGTAATTAAGCTTTGATTTATGAATTTTGATTGAACAAAATAGTGGTATAGTTAAGATCAATCGCCAAATCGAAACTTAACTAAACAATTTATTGTCTTTTCCCAAAAATTCACTTTTTTCCCTTCCTAAATGATGTGATACTCCTATATCACGGGGAACACACTTTAAACACATGTTTGGTGAAAATCGTTTTAAAAACGGAATATGGTCATTTATACCCATTATTGAATAACAAACTACTTCTATACCCACTTCTAATAAAATATTTTTTACCCACGTTTTGGTTATCAAATAAAAGTACATCTTTTGTTGTCATGTGTTAAAGCTAAGTCCGGTAAACTTTTCCGGCCTTTCAAAGATATGCACCACGATTCTTTGGAATAGGTGTGATCGAAGGTATTGCCAAACGTGTTGGAACACCAAAGGTAGACACAGAACCATGTGAAGCCTAAAGTGAGACCAAAGGTGTGGTAACACCAAAGGTCACACTGGCTGGAACACCAGAATACTAGGGTGTGACAGAAGGTGTGGTCACACCTACCACAGTCACTGGAGCATAGGCAAGCAAAGGTGTGACAGGAGGTGAGGTCACACTTTCCACAACTGCTGGAGCGTAAGGTAACAGAGGTGTGACAGAAGATGTGGTCACACTCCCCACAGTGTTGAAACAAAAGTAGGTGTTGACAGAGGTGAGGCCGAAGGTGACGTCACACCAAAGGAAGGAACAACATAAACAGTTGTTGTCGGAGGTGTTGTAACACCCACAACCACACCAACAGAATCAATAGTCATCGTGTTGCTTGAAGACGCCATCAATCCAAATTACAAACAAGAGTCTTAAAATTAGTAGGATTATAACAAAATTCAAAGGGATACAACGAGAGGATAATTTGAACTAATAACGCCTATTACAAGAAAAGTGGTAAAGCAAGTCAAGGCGAGCGGACTTTTTCTTTAAGACTCTTGTTGCCCCGTCACGATGCTCACGGTTGTAGGCGACGAGTTTCCCAAGATACAACAACTTTAGTAATAGATTGGAGTACCACAAATCCAACTAACTGGTGAACTGAGATTAGTGAGACCCTGAGTGACGTCACACCCTAACGTAACTATGAAACTTGTATGCATGAATTTCTGTGTTTTTATAGGGAAACACAATGGATCCTTGAAAGGAAAACCCCTAATCTTTTGGACTCAATTATGTCCATAATTATTGATCAAATCCTTTCATATCTTGATTGATTTGTGCAAGAGTCGACCCTTCCAATTGTGGCCTCAACTAGTTTAAGGAATTATTTAATGCAATCTTTCAAGATTCCATAACATGGTGATTTGAGTCAAAGTACTTATTTAACAGAGAAAATCAAGCAACTTACCAAACACAAATCTACCAACATTCCATATATGTTGGATATCTTTCTCATAAATATATATTTCCAAATGTACCATTTGTGCATCAATTTCTCACTCACCAATAAATAGCTTTATGAAAATAAATACACCACTCATTTTCAAAATCAACGAGTCTTCACACTTGGAATTTTGGCTCTACCAAAACCAATTTTTCCAATGAAATATATTTCAAGAAACCGCTTTTATTGAATTGGGTTGGATACCTTTATCGGCCTATAGTAGCTTAATTATACTTTATTATGACACATCAATTACCTAATTGTTTCATTACTTTAAGTAAACAAGCAGTTGTATGGTTGGTTTTTATTTATTTTTTTATGTACCCCTCTCAATTTGGTAAATTAATTGTATATTTGAAAGGATAATCTAAAACTTAAAAGTTAGTTAACACCCATTAAGACTTAATTAATATGATTAATTAATCACAATCGGAAAGGACTGCCATTGACAACTTAACTTTGCGTTGGAATTAAAAAGTCGCGTGTCTAAAATAAACAACAATAGAAAAATCTTATTTGTTTTTGAAAAGGAACCGCCTTATTAATTATATGATCTGTTGAATAGGTGATCATTTTCCCAATAAGTTTATATATAAACATACATCAATAATTTACAGGTAAAAAGAACCCCTTATCTTTGGAATATCTAACTAATTAGTGGAGACCTCTAGAGTTTGCAAAAATCATTTGTGTAGGCATAAATGAATTTTGGAAAATGATAACAGGAGTACTAGAATGTGAGATGTTAGTCCTTAAAGAACTCACTACAAAAAAAAAATCAGTTTACCTACAGAAAAATAAAAAAATTGTAAGTGTACGTAGGTAAAATCATTATAGGTAAACTATTTACCTACATAATCTAAAATTATTGGTAAATACCTACAGAAAATCTGTCGGCAAATTGAAAAACGGTCGGTAATCTGTCGGTAATTTGGGGAAAATAATATTTTTTATTCAGTAGGTATTATGTACGTAACAGTAAAATTTAGTGACAAAATTATTTATGCCTGTAAATTCTGTCAGTAAACTGGAATTTTCTTGTCGTGAATGTATTTTTTTAAATAAATTAAAATTGGAGTAACCTTGAGTGATACGGAAATTCAAAGTGATGGGTTGATAAAAAGAGAATCAATAGTGACGAAATATTAAATGATAACATAATTTATTTTAATGATGTGGATTAAATGACAAAGATTATTGGTTTATTAGGCTTTCGAAGAAAAGTAATAATGATACAAATTGGTGTTTAAATTGCTACGGTTAAATGTTAATTATTCATGATAGATTTACAGTGTTTTCATGATAGATTTACAGTGTTTAACTTGTTATTAATTTATTGTTGATAATTAGCTATACATGTACAATATATATATATAGTGGAAACCAAAAATTCCACTATGATTTATGATAAAAAAAAATATTATCATTATACATGTATGAGTAATGCCGCGCGTAATGGTACAACTAGAGGTGATACTTAGTCTCACGCCTATTATAGGTAAGATCAATGGTTCAAACCCCAACCCTCCCCTACTAAGTATTGTATATCCTTTTGTAATAACTAATTTTTCACTAAAAAATAATTAAAAAAAAGCACAATTTTATTCGCGGTTAAATCATTATTATGATAAAATTTTATGTTTTTATCATTTTTATATTATCACTAAGCGTCTTGTCTTCTTGCATGCATTGAAAATATTACCATTTTTTATATAAAATTATTGAAAACAAAGATTAATGCCGTGACAAAGGACATGAATACGACATAAAAGTAGCTTAATTATGAATTATTTATTTGTTTGGTTATAAGTTTTTTTTTTTTTTTTTTGAGATAGTTTGGTTATAAGTTATAACTAACTATGCTTGATATCTTTTAATTGATCCACTCAATAGTAATAAAAATATTAATTGGCTTTAAACTATAGAAAAAAATAATATTAATACAATAAAGATTCTGATTGCCCAAGCCCAAATCTTACTTAGATTAGAATCGGGTCATTTTCATTACTACGTAGCTAATTGTACATCCAAAGGAAGGATCTAGTATGTTAATCGTGCATATGTCATATAGTATCATTTGCAATAATTAGGTTGGAATTCTTAATTTACATAAAAATCTTCTTCTAAAGAAAAAAAAAACTTTTGATTACCTAATTATTACTTGATAATGTGCGCCTTTGGCTTGTTAATTAAATATTCATAAATAGTTTTTGGCGAGTCCTTACCAAATAATTGGCCCATTTGGCGCGAGGTAACTAGATTACATTGTTTTGTGTTTCCTAATAAATGTATTTGTGTGTGAGTGGAACGTAACTACATAAGAAAATTAAATATATATTTATATATATTATACCAAACTTTGTCTTTCTTCTTTAGAATATGGAGCATAGAAGTGAAATTCGACGTCATACTCTTCCACAGAAGGCCTTTCTTCTCTCTCCTCAAAACAATCCCCAAAAACTAATTGATTTCTTCCGCATTCACTATTGGATGATGCAGATGATATTCGTTTCTTTGTTTTTGTTCTTTATTTGATCTTTGTTTTTATATTTTCTTCCTTTTATGGGGTAGTTTATTCTATTTGTGGAAGTAGGCTTATTATATATCTCTTTGTTTTTGTGAGTGAAAGCTTTCTTCTTGTTGGAATTGGTTTTATTAAATTGGGTTTTAACCCGATTTTGACCAATTATTTAAGTGGGGTCATTTATTCAAAGTATGAAATAAATGAGATAAACGTCATCTACACCGCGGGTAGATGAGTTTAACATTTTGAATTTCTCAAAACCAATATCGGGTGAATGAGAAATAAATACATAAAGTTGGCCACTTAAAATGCTTTTATATATGGAATATAAAAGAGTGGGAATATGGAAAGCCATATCCCACATAGGAAACGTATTAAATGTTTGGCTAGTTAATAAAGAGCTTCACCACTAACAAGGAATAATCAAGTGGAACTCCTTATGGTACACCCTAGTGGACCAAGTCAATTTTGACTAGTCTTTGGCTAGCTCAAAAGGCACCGAGGACGATGCGGAGCACCGTCCGAGCTGGAGCCGGGCCCACGCACGTCGCACATAGTCGTATTGGGCGCTTTCAAGCCGGAGTTGGGCCCACGACGACGCATCATCGCGAGGAGCCTTAAAGTTTTGGAAAATCGAACCGAGTGTTGACCCAATGGCTCGGTGGCGGGCGGAGACAACTCGGGTGGCGATGACTTGGCGAGAATCGCAGTGGCGACACGTGGCGCCGATAGGATGCGTCACGTTCACGCCGATAAGGCACCGTGATCGACGCGCGTCTCGTCTGTGCGGTGTGAGGTGTATGCCAAAGGGTGTGTTCTTCGCGACGATTCGCGATCGGGACCATCGGACGCGGTGTTAACCCGTCAGATCTGAACCAGGGGTTGCACCCAATCTGAAGAGGCACCAGGAGCTCTATATAAACCAGCCCCCAAAATCATTTCATGCATCAGAAATTTCGAAATTCACATAGCATTCAGCATATAAAAGTCTTGAGAGTTCAAAACACTAAAAGTTCGAAGGGTCTTGTGATTTGTAGTGTTGCTATCACAAGACGTAAGTCGTTGTATCTTGGGAGGCGATTGCCAGTTTCCGTTAACACTGTGAGCCGCAATTTCGTCTTAAAGACAAAGAGTCCAACTCTTGCCTCGACTTTCTGTTACTCTGCTCGATTTTCTTTGGCCATTCTTTGGCCATTCGGTATACACCATCCAACTTTTCCAACACTTCTCCCACTCTTTTGTGAGAGAGGCTTTTCTGATTATATGAAGATTATTTGGTTGACTTGGAATAGTTTGGATTTTCTTCATTAGATATGCGGATCGATTTGGGAAAAATCTGGATTATTGGTTGTTTGATTTTCTGTTGGTCATACAAGCAATCACTACATGGATTGTGAAAACTTTCATGTTGCATTTAGATTGGAAAAATCGGATTTGAGCAATGTTTTAAACTCGGACCGAACATCGAAACGGATTAATAACTGGGTCATTGGGTCACTGGTTCATCAACCGTTTAAACTGTTCTAAAAAAATCGATTGACCCATATACACACACATATATATGTACAAATGTAAAAGATAAATATACGTACAAACGTAAAAAATATCAAATACAAATAAAAATTAATTCTAATTAATTATAATATCCAAATATAAGTATAAATCGAATATAAAGAAAAGTTATATGTAACTTTACCATATACTTTTCCGTTTGTAGTAAAACAAAGAAAATTTTGCCTAAAAAAATTGAAGCGGGTCAATTGGGTCACCGATTTCTGGGTTTTTTACCAGGTTTGATCGGGTGTCAACGATTTTTTAGCCACCCGACTTTAATTTAGAACCGGGTTGGACATGTGATCGGTTCTCGATTAAACCGATCGAACCGGCCGGTCTGGTGGGGTTTCAAAATATTGGATTTGAGGAGAAGATTTGGAGTAAGGATTTCAAATCACTCCATCAAGATTGATTTGAAATCCACCATAAATTCTCAAGAAAATAGCTAAAAATGGGAATTTGGAATTTGAAACCCATTGAATTGTTAGAGTAACCAAACAAGCTCAATGAACTTGTTCTTATGGATTGAAATCATCAGTTTCAATTCCATAATCCAAATGAAGCCTTAAGAATTCCCAAGAAAAAATAAAAGAGACTTTTAAGGAAAATTATTATCTAATAAAGTCAATGTAAAAGAGGGATGCAATTTAATATTTTTTTTAGAAAAATACGAAATTTCACTAAAATTGTTGGAAACAATAAACACTGATTGACAATGAAGAACCAATCAAAACAATTTGATAAATAAAATTTATTAGATGAATCTATTGGAGTTACAAAGACAAAACTAGCATAGATGAAAACCAGTAGAAACAAAAAAAATTGAAATTGTTGGACAAATCTCGTACCAATGAGTTTGATCTTGGATCGGTCACAAGTTTTTATGAAAGGCTATCAAAATAAATTGGATCTGAATAATATCACAACAATTGGATCTTATGAGGAAATACTATATCAGACTGGACACAACTTATTAAAAGGACAAAAAGTCCACTTATTAAAGGGACATAAATGCCTGTGGGCCTGTGGCGCTACGGAGATGACTTAAAACTCCAATAAAATGAGATTAAAGAAAAACTAAATAACAATAACAGAAAAAAAAAATTGTTTCTCACATCCTCCCATAGAGGGAAGATGAGGCAAGAATAGAAGGAATTAATATTAATTATTCTAGTAGTTAATGTATTGAGCTAGCCTCATAAATTCATGACATCTCGTTTGGTGTTTCTATTTTTTGTTTTTTTATTTCTTTAAATATCTAAAGACATTTATAGGGAAAGTGGGGGGTGGGGGTTTGGGGTTCCGGGTATGGTCGGTGGCCTTGTGGGTGTGGGGGGCCGGAGTTGGCGTCTTGGCGAGGTGAGCTTGTACCTATAGGCAGCTTATAAGTGAATATGAATGCAAAATAAAAATTTATTTTAGATTTAATATAATATTATTGCTATCGTTCTTAGTGTTAGGTATCACAGGATCATTATGAAACTAAATGGATGAATTTGAGAGAAAAATACCAATTCTATTTCACACAAGAATAGATTTACAGGGAGATTTACAAACTCACAAAAAACTCTCAAAACTCACTCAATCTCTCAAGGATTGATTTTGATCACTCTCAAGGATCTCTCTATGATATTCCACTTACAAGGGATGATTTACAACTGAAGAATGAAGCACCTATTTATAGATGGATGTGGGAGGGGTAGGTGGTTGAAGCTTCAACAATGGTGGGCTTGTTGGGAAGCTTCATACTTTCCTTGTCAAACTTGATCACCAACTCTTCAAAGATGGATGGCTTCTAGATGGAGGATGTGGTGGAAACCTAAATTGAATTCTTCAATTCTCCTCCGACCATATCCTAATCAACATCCCCGCTATGTCTCCGCATAACTCAAGTTTTTCTCGTGAAACCACCTTCACAACATGTCGATGGATTCTCCTTTGTGTGGATCTTAACGAAGTTTCAATCGTTGTCGTTCTATCGTCTCGCGTATCCAATGATATCGAATGTCAATATGTTTTGTACGGGGGAATGGTACATGGAGTTCTTGCTCAAGTCCGAGCACTCGACTGTCACAATGTACCTTGTAATCTTTTTGCTTAATTCCAAGTTCTTGGAGATAACGCTTTAGCCACAACATTTCTTTTTACTTCAAATGGGCAAAGAATATACCGCTTGTTGTGGATAAAGCAACACACTGGGCAGTGATCTTGATCGCCATGAAACACTCCCCCTGCGAAAGTGTAGAGAAATCCTGAAGTTGATTTTCTACTGTCAAGATCTCCTGCCATATCTGCATCTGTATAGCCCTCCAAGACTGGATCAGCTCCCCCGTAACAAAGACATATTTTCGACGTACCCTTCAAGTACCTGAGAATCCATTTCACTGCCTCCCAATGCTCATTTCCGGGGTTAGATAGAAAACGACTCACTGTTCCCACTGCGTGAGCAATATCTGGTCTTGTACACACCATTGCATACATCAGACTTCCAACTGCTGAAGAATATGGCACCGATGACATTTCCCCGATCTCTTCCTTGGATGAGGGACATGCACTCTTGCTCAACTTGAAATGATTGGCTAATGGAATGCTTACTGGTTTGGCGTTGTTCATATTGAACCTCTCGAGCACTCATTCAATATACTTCTCCTAAGATAGCCATAACCTCCGGTTCTTTCTGTCTCGAACTATCTGCATTCCCAAAATCTGTTGAGCCGATCCTAAGTCTTTCATGTCAAAAGACTTTGACAGTTCTTTCTTCAGCTGACTAATCTTCGTTGCATCTTTTCCCACGATCAGAATATCGTCTACGTATAGTAGAAGAGCAACGAAATTTCCATCTGCAAATTTATGAATGTAAACACATTCATCTGCATTAGTCTTTTTGTAGCCTTGACTTACCATACACGAGTCAAATTTTGTGTACCACTGCCTTGGTGCCTGCTTCAGACCATACAAGCTCTTCTTGAGCTTGCAAACGAGATTATCACCTGAAATCTCAAAACCTTCTGGCTGCTCCATGTAGATCTCTTCTTTGAGATCTCCGTGAAGAAATGATGTCTTCACATCCATCTGTTCAAGCTCCAAGTTCATACTTGCTACTAAACCAAGAATAACTCTAATTGATGTCATCTTGACTACTGGTGAAAAAATCTCATCAAAGTCGATTCCCTTTTTCTGTTGGAATCCCTTGACTACCAAGCGAGCTTTGTGTTTCACCACTTTTCCGCTACCATCTTTCTTCAGCTTGAACACCCATTTGTTTCTTAGTGTCTTCTTCCCTTTCGGAAGTTCTACGATCTCATAAGTGGAATTCTTCTGCAGAGATTCCATTTCATCTTGCATTGCTTGCAGCCATTTTTCTTTGTCCTTATGAGATACTACTTCTTGGAAACTCTCTGGTTCTCCATCTTCAGTAAGCAGAAGGTAATCGGATTCTGAATATCTTCTAGATGGAATCCGTCCTCGTTCAGACCTACGAACTGGAATAACTGCGAGGAGATCCACCACCATCCTGGCTTTCTGATGGTATAGGAACATTTGGTAGAGCGGGTTGTGGCTCCCCCTGCTCAACACCTTCTTCTACCTCTTCATATTCTGCTTCTGGTATATCTTCTGGCACTACGTCACCGTCTCTCACGAACGGTTCTGGTGCTGCATCTGAGATTTGAGCACCAATATTTGACTTCTGAGACATTGTGGGCTTTTCAATGTCTTCTATTGTCTTACTTTCATGGAACACTACGTCCCTACTTCTGATCACCTTCTTCTCCTTTGGATCCCATAACCTGTATCCAAACTCTTCATCTCCATAGCCAATGAAAATGCATGGAGTGGTCCTTGCATCAAGCTTCTGTCTGAGCTCTTTGGATACATGTGCATATGCTAAACATCCAAATACTCTCAAGTGAGAGTATGACGGATCCTTCCCAGACCATAGTTTCTCCGGAACTTCAAAATTCAGTGGTACTGATGGTGATCTGTTGATCAGGTAGCAAGCAACTCGATCGCTTCTCCCCGAGAATGGCTTAGCGACTTAGCCATATCGAGCATGCTCGAACACGTTCCATGATTGTCCGGTTCATTCTTTCAAAGAACACCATTATGTTGAGGGGTGCGTGGGGTTTTCTCATGTCGAATGCCATATGTTTTGCAATAGGCATCGAACGCTTTAGAAGTGTATTCGCCTCCATTATCCGATCGAAGACACTTGCCTTATTTCCGTTTCACGTTCTACCATGACATGAAACAATTTGAAATATTCAAACACCGATCTTTTGTCTTGAAAAATACACCCACAACTTTCGAGAAGCATCGTCAATAAATGTCGAAAGTATTTGTTACCGCCTAGTGATTCAACCTCCGGGGACCGCAAACATCGTGAGTGCACCAAACCGAGCAACTCGATCTTCTCGTTAAAGAGAACTAAACGAGACTCTTTGTTGCTTACCAAATAGACAATGATTGCAAGGATCCAAAGGTGACTTCCTTGTCAACATTGATAAGCTCCTTCTTTATCGGGTAGACAACCCTTTCTCACTCATGTGACCGAGTCTACGGTGCCACAAATTTTGAGAAGCCTCTTTCTCAAAGAATGTTGAGGCTATCTCGTACATATTTTCACATGAGTCTTGTACAACGTGCCACAAATGTGTCCTCGAGCAACTACCATAGTGCCTCTTGACAACTTCCACGTGCCTTTGGTGAAATGATTATCATAGCCTGTTTGTCCGGGCAATCCCCGAAAGTAGATTCACCAAGATCGGGCACATGTCGACATCCTTCAAAGTGATTGTACTCCCGACATTTGTCTTTATCTCGTATATCACCAATTCCTACAATTCCCAGGAACCGGAATTTCCCATCTTCACCGCTCCAAAGTCACCACTTTGTATGTTGTGAAGTAGTCCTATGAGGAGTTACGTGGTAAGACGCCTGAAGATCTACCACCCATTATGTATCTTCTCTTGAGATATGAAGGCATGCCTCATCATGGGTTGAACAAAGCACTACATCTCCAGGAATGATAGCTAGCGTTTCTCCACCCTTATTCTTCTACCGGGAACCGCTTTCCGACCTTGCTCCTCTAGCCATTTATAGCTTCTTCTTCATATGACCCTCTATTCCACATTGATGACATTTATATGTTGGTTTTTACGCCATCGGTGGATCTTCCCCAACTTTTTCCTCTCCCTTTGCCTCTACTACTTCGTTGTTGCTTCCCGTCTTTGTCTCCTCGATTTTCCGTCCAAGGCGGCAAGGGCATGGGTCCGTCCGTGCCCATGTCTTTTCTTTCCGCCTCCTCATTGAATAGGGCATCCTTAACCATGACATGGTAAGTTTGCTTTACGGGGCCGAATTGCTTTGAGAGAAACAACTAGTGTTTCCCAAACCATTATCGGGAAGTGAAGGCGAGAAGTAGGAGAGCCTCGCATTTCATCTCCAAGTGGCATCCCTACTGCACGATAATTGGTTTACTGTGCTGGAACTCACTAGTATGCTCGGAATCAAGTTCCATTTTTCACCTTCATGTTGACTAAGCGCCTCATCAACAGGGCCTTATTCCGAGCGGTCTTGGCCTGGTACATGTCCTCCAACTTCCGCCAGGAGGGCATATCGTCTGTCTCGTGCGACATGGTGGAAGACACTATGGTCAATCCATTGCCGGATCGACCAATAGATTTTTTATTCGACTTCTTCCACTTCGGTTGACTTGGAAGATCGGGGTTAACACCCTTTAGCTCTATGGGATCGAACAAATCTTTGAGTTGAGTAGATCTTCCATCCGGGTTTCCATAACGTGTAATTGGTAGCATTGAGCATAATCATAGCTCCAGAAGATGATGTTGACTCATCCGTGGCCATTTTCACCTTCCAACAATTAGTTCACAAAGATAGAGATTGAATGTCACGAAACGGAGTATACCGTCACGTCCGGAATGGTCAAAAATGGTGGAATAGACACTCTGGGGTTAAAATTTCAATTTCTGAAAAATTTGGGATTGATCTGCAATTTTCTGAAAATATAGGGACCAAACTGAAATATCAAGAAGTTCAGGGGCCAATCTGTAATTTCTGAAAGTTCAGGGGACCATAATGAAATTTCAGAAAATCTGGGGATCAAAATGAAATTTCCAGAAAGTATAGGGGTCAAAAAATGAAAAATATAAAACTCAGGGACTGATTTGTAAATAACAGGAAATTTGCATGCAGAGGTTAATGTTCATTGTCTTCTCCGAAATTCCTACAGCTCGACGCTTCGTCCGACGTCCGTTTTTCGATCCGAAACACGCATGCACTCGTGACGACGAGAGTAATCCAATGGAATGCTTAAAATTGAGTTTTAACAAACTTTGTAAAACTCGAATTTTCCAGACCTCTACAACTTCCGGCGAGCACTGACGAGGCTCGATACCACTTGTTAGGTATCACAGGATCATTATGAAACTAAATGGATGAATTTGAGAGAAAAATACCAATTTTATTTCACACAAGAATAGATTTACAGGGAGATTTACAAACTCACAAAAACTCTCAAAACTCACTCAATCTCTCAAGGATTGATTTTGATCACTCTCAAGGATCTCTCTATGATATTCCACTTACAAGGGATGATTTACAATGAAGAATGAAGCACCTATTTATAGATGGATGTGGGAGGGGTAGGTGGTTGAAGCTTCAACAATGGTGGGCTTGTTGGGAAGCTTCATACTTTCCTTGTCAAACTTGATCACCAACTCTTCAAAGATGGATGGCTTCTAGATGGAGGATGTGGCTGGAAACCTAAATTGAATTCTTCACTTAGCATTATAGTAATCAAAGCCCACACCCAAACTCTTGAAAATAACGTACTAGTAAATTTACATAAATGATGACATCGAGCAAATTACATTTATAATAATCTCCAATAAAAATGAATATACACAGTTAATAATCTTTTCTTTTCAAAATGCATAAGAATTCTTTTTTTTATGTGCTAGAAACTAAAGAAAAATTTATCATCAACCAGCTCTTTTTTCTTCCTACCAACCAAAAGAATGTACAAGGTTTGATGGGTTGGATTTTCCTTAGCTAAATTGTGGGAACACAAATTGATTTCCAATGCGGCGCCCAACCTTATGATAATTCCTTTAACTTAGGACTTCCACAAGACTTGACTTTCAAGTAGGTTTCGAAAGCGATATCTTGTTTATGGAATTGCATGTATGCTGATAATGACTAATGCGATACGATCAAGGGCGGAGCCAGGACGTTTTACCAGGGTGGGTCGATACAGGAAAATGGGTGGGCCGGATAGAAAATCCAAGAAAAATTAATACAAATTATAACTATTTTTTTTTAACTGTCACTAAAAAAAATTTTATTTTAAAAAAAAAGGGCTGGGCCAGGGCCTAGAATGGCCCAGCCCTGTCTCCGCCCTTGGATACGATTACAAACACAGTTATAGAGACAAATTACGCCATAAAACACGAAATGACATGACATGTCATGACATGACACGAAACATGACATTAACACGAAATTATAAATTAAATTAAAAAATTACAATTATTGTCATATTTAAAATCAAATAAGTTATATAACACCAAAATACGATATTATGACACAAACATGACACAATGACACGATTTGCCACCCCTAATAGAATGTAACTGATGGAGTATCAATTTCAATCGGTTGGGTGTAAAAACGATGAATCCACTAGGGCCTCGTTTGGTAGGAAGGATACATGGGAAAAGTGTTATAATGAGCTTGGGTCCAATGATTGGATAATGGACCGAAGTCCATGCTATGCTTCCGGGCCATTGAAAAAATTCCAAGCCTTAATTGATACATAATCAAACCATGTTATTATGTAATACATCCCACTCTGGTATTATGTGTGATTTATTATTTTTGCCCATGAATATTTTTCACTTTAGTTTTATTAGTTAATAGGTGAGGGAGTGCTTTTTATTTTATTTATAACTTATCTGCACAATAATTGATGCCAAACAAATTATTTGTAATTATACTCAAAAAAATTAAATCACAATCCTATATACATTATTATTCCAAATTATTCAATCAATGAATTGTACAATCCTATATATTAATTCAAACAATTTAACCAATCGTATCAACAAAGACAAACAAGGTTGATTGGGTACAAAAACAGATTGAATACAATCAAATTAGTATTGTCGTTAGTCAGTGATTTAACCGGTTGAACCAATTCCACCACGGATGACAACTAAATTTACGAATTGTTTTCTTTGAAAAGGGATATCGCCTTCGAAGGGATCGAATACATATAATTATCAGGACAATAGTCAATTGGAATACAGTCTCTTTTTCAAATGTGAAAACATGATTGGGTCAATGTATAATTATCAGGACTTAATTCCCTTCCTCAGCAAGATGGCTTAAAACAAGTTCCAGTCATGTGCAAACACTGTTGATAGCTGCCCCCCATTACAAGTTTCATGCTTAATAAGTCATCTAAGGACAATTTCCACTCATATTTTTGGAATTTGACCACTCATTTTCTGGCAGAGTGATGTGCTAATGATTTTGTCTTGGAAATTTTGAATGTTTTATTGTTCCCTCTAGAAGGGGTCTTCAAGCAATTTCCATATAGAAATTGAAAAAGTAGTTTTCTCAGCAGTTCAACTTCACATGTGTCTTTCAAATTGACAGGCCAGGAAACATTCAAATCACACAAAAGTCTTTTCCTGGCTTAATTTGCTTAAAAGACAGGTATATTAAAAATGAATATGTATTATATTTGATCCATATCCGACGGGTGCAAGACTTAAAACGACGACCCATCCAAAAACACCAAGACTAATATCAGCTTAGAATGCAGATTTTTTTTTTTTTGTCTGTACTAAGATTAGTATAGACAAGTTTTTGTCCTAGCATTTGATTGATTAGGAGTATCAATTTAGGTTGGATCCGGGTTTGTGGGTTTGCGGGTCAGAATCAGCCAACTCAGACCCAACCAGTTTAATTATTCATGTCGAATTTTGAATTCAAACCCAACATATTTATCATAAGTAACTCCGACCCGACCCGTTTAACCCGTATAATAAAATTATTTTTATTTACATTTAATATTTTCAACTAAATAAATTTAATTTTTCAAAATCAATCACCATAACATATTATTCAATCAAAAAAAATATCACAATTCACGACATTCCAAACGAAATAACATAATTACATAAATAACATAACATATTTATCATACTTTGAGAGAAACATACAAAATAATAACAATATACACAATTAAGGAGGTTTTAGAATTTAAGTTTTAAGAACATGTCTTTTTTTTTTGTTTTTTCTTATAATTTATTATTTACTTAATTTTTTAAAAAGTTACAAACGTGTTTGGCGAGTTAAGTTATATATGCCTGCTCAAAAGAAGAGATAAAGTGTCCCAATTCATGGCAGCAAAAACAATAAAAGAAAAGTTCTTTCAACAGAAAATATTTCCCTACATTATGATATCTACAATCTGTGTGATACTATAAGTTGATCTATTATCATCAATGACCAATATAGTGATGGGCTCAAATTAGGCGATCATGCTTAGTGGGCCGGTTAATCTAATTTAAGAGATTGAGGTTAAGCCCAAGTCACGCCATATATTTTGTTCAATTGGCCAATTGATTTAATTTAGGAAGAGTCCACAGTATTATGATCGCCTTTTATTAATGGCCGAGTTATACAATATGCTTCAAAACATTAATTAGAAGAAAAGATCAATCTCACAATTTAACATGATGACTTAGCTTAATAGAATTGTACATGCAAATATAAAAGTTCACATAAAATCAACTTCAAATAGCAAAGATAACTTCTGAACACCTTTCTCTCTAGTTTTTTCTCCACCTTCTCACTACAAATCCTAAACTTTAAACCCCTCCCCCTCCCTCTCCCTCCCAGCCGCTGCCCCCCCTCCCCTCCCCTCCCTTCTCCTTCTCCTCCTCCCCTTATCCCCTCCCCTCCCCAACCATGATTCATGATGGAGGCCAATGAAGGCATATCTATTATGTTATCCGAAGGTGATCGGATTTTCCGATCGAGAGTGGAGGCAAGTCGGAGTCGGAGCTACAAAGAGGAGAGTTGGAGCGGGTAGGTGATGGGGCTGAAGATTGAAAGATCGGGTGAGGGAGAGGCATTTTTTTTTTTTTTTTTGATTTTTCCGTATTTTTTTTTTTTTTTTTTTGAGTCTTTTTACCGGTTGATTTGCGAAACTCGTAGCGGTCAATCATTTCGTCTTGCAGTGCGTGAAGTAGCTCGTGCCCGGATTTGTTCGAGTTGGGTAGTCTCCCTTGAGGAGTGCCTTAGTCCTCCTTTCGGAGGTGGTTTAGTCTCCTATGGAGTACTTAGTTTTCTTTTGTTTTGTGTTTTTTAGTTTCTTGTTTTGCTCCCTCGAATTACGGTGGTTATACCTCTCGTACGGAGTTCTCCCCTTGACATGTATCAATGTATGTATGTTCAAGGTGGTCATTTTGCCAGTTGGCAGTGTAAATTTCATTGTGTAATGAATATATTTCTATCGTTAGGGGAAAAAAATAGCAAAGATAAAAATACATTTATTAGCCAAGCACACCATCCATTATTTGATGCATATATACATCTCAAAACAAAAACACAACTAATAGTGCAAAACCACAACATTCATCTCAACAATAGCAAGAGCCATGGTAAAATTGAAGAAATTAAATAAGTTTGCAACGTTACGATGCCACGGGCCAATCGGAAAACGCCACTACCACCAACGATCGGCAACTCCCGATACCGGTCGCCAATCGGATTTCGGCCTAAAATGGCGAGCGTGCTACCATTATAATCGCCGTCCGTAAAAACAAAGGTCACGCCCATGAGCATGCTAACTTCTTCAAGAGAAGAAGTAGCATAGAACCCTTGAGCATACCCCACTCTCTTCGACGAAATATCGGGGCCCACGGTCAACGGGTCATCGGTGATCGTGAGCACGCCGAAATAGGGTGGGTTGCCGGAAAAACCCGGAGGGGATTTGGCGACTTGTACGGCGGAAATTGTTTATCTATCTATCTATCTATCTATCTATCTATATATATAGATAAAAACTTGTATGTGACGGTCTCATGTATAATCCATGAGAAAGATCCAACTTGTAATTAAAATCTCAACCCAAACCCAAACCCACATAGGCCGCGCTAGACCCGCAACTTTTGGGGGACTAAATAATTTGGGGGGGAATCAATAAAACATAAATATTTAGTACTAAAAATAAATATTTTAAAATAAAATTTACATATGAAAAATAGAGTTTTCAAGAATTTTGGTGGGGCTAAAGCCCCCCATGGAAGGGTAAGGATATGCCCTTGCAAACCTATAAAATATACCCATGTTTTTTTTGTGTTTTGTAGGATTCATATCATTAATTTAAATTCGTGAGACGGACTCATGTAAGAGTACCTCATATATATATATATATATATAATATAGGTATATATATAAAGAGATAATTGTAGGAATTAATAGTAACTTGAGTATTTTCCCGCTTAAATCACATTACTAAAAAAGTAATAAAATAATATTACAAAATAAGAAATAAATATAAAAATATTTAAGGTAACTAATTAGACTGAAATATATCGAATGTTACAGCCCCAAGCAAATCCAATGTATATACATTGGTTATGTTAGCTACTAACTTTGTATTTTAATTAGTAAATTAGTAATACCATCTTAACAATTTGTGGAAGGAATATAGAAGCCACTAAAATTCATAGAGGAATTGTTTCCGAATCCTAATCATTCGGTTGACGGCAAATATATATCTTAATGATAATTTTTAGATGACAAAACTCCTATCGACCGCCTCTAATGTGTCCGACCCTTGATCCGGTGGCATTTCCGTAATATTAGCAAATGGTATTTTATTAGTTTTCAGGGAGCACATGTATTATCAGTCCTTCTGAAATGCATTAGTCACCCTTCTAAAAAGTATTACCAGTTCTTTTGAAATGTATTAGTAGTTTCCTAAAGAGTTTTTTAGTATTTCTCCTGAATATACTCCCGAAATGCATTAGCAATCCCTCTAAACAGTATTAGTAGTTCATCGAAAAAGTATCAGTACTTCCTTGAAATAAATTAAAATTTTCTCACGAAATGTATTAAAAGTCCTTCTGAAACATATTAGTCGTCCTTCTACAAAGTACTAGAAGTTCTTCTGAAATGTATTAGTAGTTCCCTGAAGATTTTTTTCCAGTATTTCTTATGAATATACTCCCGAAATGTATTAGGCGTCCTTCTAAAAAGTATTAGCAGTTCTTGTAAAATGTATTAGTTGTTTCCCTGAATATAATTAAATTTTTATCCCGAAATATATTAACAGTCCTTCTGAAAAGTATTAGCCGTCTTTCTAAAAATTATTAGCAGTTCTTCTGAAATGTATTAGTAATTTCCTTGAATATAATTAAATTTTTCTCCCAAAATGTATTAACAACCGTCTTTCTAAAAAGTATTAGCAGTTCTTCTTAAATGTATTAGTAGTTCCACTGAAAAATATTGTTTTTTCCCACTGAAATGTTTTTAGTAATTTTCCTGAATAGTATTAGTTTTTTCAATAAAATGTATTAGTAGTTCCACTGAAAAGTATTAATTGTTACCTTAAAAAGTATTAGTTTGTCTCTTGAAAAATAAGTTAAATGAAATCTTCCTTAGCCCATGTTAAATGAAATCTTCCTGAGCCCCATTTATAAAAATTCTTCTAAGCAAATGCATGTAAATGGGTTTATTATGTACTTATTTGTTGACTAATGAGCATAATCCCCTCATACATGGGAATACTTTGCAACAATGTCTACTTTCAACCATATTTCCATAGAAGTTGTGAAGATATGATCCTGATTACTTCGACCATATTTCCATGGGATTACTTTGCGACTGTACCCACCTTTGACAATATTTCCAAAAATAGTGTGAAAATATAATCTCAATTCTCGCAGCACTGCAACGACGTGGGGTGGTTGGGGTTGTTTTATTCTCTAATGTATTCTGCTTCTTCTACAAGCTAATGTGAGTGAGGGAGAGAGTTTAGAGAGAGAAAGCGGGAAATCGAGAGTAGATATGTTATGGGAGAATGAATTATTTCAGTTTAACCCGTACGCACAAGACGGGTTCCGTCTAACGGATAAGATCCGTTAAACCGTCTAATAGGAGACCTCCTCTTTTTAGAATACCCTGATTTGACATGAGATATATTAGAGAATCAATGTTTATGATTGTTTAAAGTCTTGAACACGAGATACAAACACAAAATAAGGCAAAAGTGGTGGTGTTAGCATATAGCAAAATAACATATATGACATGCTTTTTTTGGTTGTACATAACATATCACCGTAAACATCTCCCAGGTCCACACATTTTTTTTCCTTAAATATATATATATATATATCTATATATAAATATTCTTGGACGTATATGTTTTATTTTGAGTGACGCTATTGACACCCCATTTCCTCTAAGATACCCGCCTCATATAATTGCAAAAATGTCATTCACTTAAAAGATTAGATTTTGCAAAATAACATAAAGACACAATAGACACATTCAATTTTATTTTGTATAAACCCTAGATTTTTCCAACGCCCAAATTATTGGAGATCCGGATAATAAAATATTCATATCCCCAAATAATGAATGCATATTCTTAGTTTATGACATAAAATATGTTATTTCTCAAATTTGCTGGTTGAAAAATATTGTCACATAGTAGCAGTCCGACACTTAGCATGATCACGCGCTATGACAAAAAATTCATTCTTCATATAATTGCAAAAATGTCATTCACTTAAAAGACTAGATTTTGCAAAATAACATAAAGACACAATAGACACGTTCAATTTTATTTTGTATACACCCTAGATTTTTCCAACGCCCAAATTGTTGGAGATTCGGACAATAAAATACTCATATCCCCAAATAATGAATGTATATTCTTAGTTTCTGACATAAAATATGTTATTACTCAAATTTTCTCGTTGAAAAATATTATCACATAGTAGCAGTCCGACACTTAGCATGATCACACGCTATGACAAAAAATTCATTGTGCCATCATGCCACATCCATCGTGCCTCGTGGTTCGATGACAAAAAATTTATCGTATCATCGTGCCATGTGGCGTGATGGCAAAAATGCCATCATCCATCGTGTCATGTGGCATGATGGCAAAAAGGCCATCGTGCCATGTGGCATGATTGCAGAAAGTTCATCATGCTACCTAGAGTTTTTTATGAAAGGGTAAAATTGGAAAAAAGGGAGGATGTATTTAACAATTGAGCCATATTTTTATAAGTGATGGATGGTGTATTTAGAAGGTGGGTATATTTAGAGGAAAGAGGGTGTTAATAGCGCCGCCCTTTATTTTTGGTGAACATGGACAAACAAAAGGTAATAATGACAGCTAAGGAATAATTTATTTTTATTAGTAAGGCACGAAAGGGAAATAATGTTCTTTTGATAAAACTAGTAAGTAGTTAGCCAAGGCAAATTGAATTTACAATTATAGTCTTTGACAATTAAACTTGTAACAAATAAATGAAGCAATAATGGAGAAAGCAACTGAAATAGAACTTTTATTTCTCAAGCTTAAAACAGAGGATACTTCAATGTACCAATTACAATCAATTATAAATACTGAAAAAAATTCCTAAAAAATCTGAACTAACCGAAACATCAATCTGAGTTTTTTTATCTCTAAACAAAAGCCACTAATTCCTAAATAAAATGAAACAGATAACTGACTTCCTAAATAAATGGATAGAATAAAACAAACTAGACTTGTTCAATACTCATGACAAATACTGGATAATTAAAATCAGAGAGAATTTCTTGAATAAGCCTCCTAAGCCAAATACACTCTTGAGTGGCCATAGTTGTTGCTACATATTCAGCTTCACAACTTGAAAGAACAACAATACTTTGCTTTTTACTACACCACGAGATTGCCGCTGATCCCGTGTTAAAACAATAACCTATTGTTGAGCGTCTATCATTCACGTCACCAGCCCAATCTGCATCTACAAAACCAGACAAAGAGAATGATGTATGTTGCTTGTACAACAACCCAAAATTCAGAGTGCCTTTAATGTAGCGAAGAATCCTCTTTGCTGCAATTAAATGAGTCCCTCGTGGTTTGTCCATAAATTGAGAAATGGCTCCTACAGAATATGAAATGTCAGGCCTTGTGATAGTTAAGTAGAATAAACTACCAACAAGTGGCGAAAAGTGTTGTGTCTTCCAGTAATTTTCCTCCATCTTTAGTTAACTTCAAGCAAGGTTCCATAGGAGTAGTCATTGGCTTTGACTCTCCCATATGAAAACGATTCAATAAACTTGGTGCATAGCTTTGTTCAGAGACAAAAAAACCATCTCACTTATTAACTTCCAGCCAAGAAAACAACTAGCTTTTTCTAAACTCTTCATTTCAAAACGAAGTGACAAAGCATCTCTAAGATGAGTAATTTCAAAGATTATCATTTCCAAGTAATAATCATGTCATCCACATAGAGAAGAAACATTATACAAACAAAAGATGTTTTATTTAATAAATAGACTTGACTCTGTAACTGAAGACATAAAGCCACAAAAATCAAGGTACTGAGCAATTTTACCATACCAAGCACGTGGAGCTTGCTTAGGCCGTATAGAGCCTTCTTGAGTTGGCATACATAGTCAGGAAACTCTCTAGAGATAAATCCACGTGGTTGTTCCATAAAAATATCTCGATCCAACTCTCCATAAAGAAATGCATTTTTCACATCGAGTTGTAATAATTTCGATCCTTTATAAGCCACTGATGAAATAATGGTTTGGATTATCACCATTTTAGCAGTCGGGCTGAACGTCTCCTCATAATCTTGACCATACTGTTGAGAAAAGCCACGACCAACTAGACGAGTTTTGTATCAATTGGTAGTACCATCAGCTCTTTTACCCATTTACAAGTAACAAGTTCAACATCTTTCGGCTTCTGAACAATCTCCAATGTGCAATTTTTATTTTGAGCTGATATTTCTTCTCGCATTGCTTCTTCCCACTCAGGAATGCCTTTAGCTTCATCATAAGACTTAGGCTCATTTTCACACAAATCTCCCATAAAAAAATAATACACTACAAAATAATGATTTAGCTGAACTTCATAGTCATTTAAATAATCGGGCTGCTTCTTTTGTTTAGAAGACATTCGAATTCCTGTCTCATCTTGCTGAATATTTTCTTCAAAAGGAGAAATGTTGCTCCCTCTTTTGCTGAATGCATTGTCACCAAAGAATGGCAAAAGATCAGTTATTCATCTAGTATTTGCATCAATTTGAACAGATGAGATTTCATCAAACACTACGTCTCGAGATACTACAACATTCCTTGTATTCGGATCCATACATCTCCATCCTTTCGTGTGAGTGTCATAACCAACAAAAATACAATTAGTTTTTGAGATATGTACATAACAAACAGAACCAAAAACTCGAAAACAACTCACATTGGGTTTATGATGGTATAGTGCTTCATAAGGAAATGATTATGTTCCTGGCCATGGAGGTAGGCGATTTATGACATGACATTTGTTTGAATAGTTCTTTCGCCCATAACTCTCTTGGAAGGTTCTTTGCATGCAACCATGACAAGCACATAGATGTGAGATGTGATGTGCCAATTTACGTTCAGCGACTCCATTTTGTTGTGGAGTTTCTGGACAAGTCATTTGACGTTGAATGCCATGTTGTCTACAATAGTTCATAAATTGCTCAGACATGTATTCTCCACCATTGTCAGTGCATAGAAATTTTATTTGCAACCCAAATTATTTCTCCACCTGCTCTTTAAACTGAATAAATTTGGAGAAAGTCTCACTTTTGTGTTCCAAGAAGAAAACCCAACTAAACTAAGAAAAATCATCCACAACAATCATTAAATAATGAAAACCAAAATAATGAATTTGGGAAAGGAAGACGATGTGATTTTCCATATTGGCAACCCGAACAAACCACATCTGGATGAATTTTCTTGAAGTGAGGAACACCTTCAAGAAGTTTCTGTGTAGAAATTTTCTGAACTATTGGTAACCAACAAGGCCTAGCCGATCATGCCAAAGTGTGGCACTTGTATTTTGACTTGTCTTTTCAATATATGCATCACTTGCAAACAATACATAGAGTGAATTTTTCTTTATCCAATAAACAAAACATCAGCTTAAGGGTGTTTTATATTGGAAATAATTTTTACATCATGTGGACCAAAAAGTACATACCTCCCAGAATCAATAATCTGAGAAACTGAGGCAAGATTCTTCTTTAAGCCTGGAACATGATAAATGTCTTCCAGAGAAACGCCATCAATATTTGAAGTATCTTTCTTGACATGGAAATGCCCTTCTTTCACTACGGGATGTAGTGAATTATCAACAGTGACATTAACTCTTTTTCCATAATGTGGACGAACATCAGAGAGTAAGGAAACATTTCCAGTAGCATGATGAGAGCAACCATAGTCAATGATCCAATCCTTGCCATAATCAACAGAAACATTAGTGCATGTTTCTTTGCTTGCATGATGAATTATAGAATTCGCAGTAGGCTGGTCAATAACTTCTATGGATAAACATTGCTCCCAATTGAGTTGTTGATCAGATACTTCAGTTTCATGTGCAACATTGGCTCCTCGGTTATATTCACACGACAATTTTGTTTAATATGACCTGATTTCCCGCGACCGACATGACCACCTTAACACAACAATCACGCTATAGGTGTCTAGGCTTTCCACACCAATAACAACTCTTCGTATTGCCTTTGAATTGCCCTTCGTTTTGGATTGCTTGTCATTTGAAAAATCTTTGGATGAAAAATTGCCTTTTGATTTGTCTTTTGTGTAAAGAACATCCTCCACTTGAGAAGGAGAATGCTTAACATTCTTTGGTCATTTGTTTGCCAAAGCTTGATGTGAAAGCAAATTCTCCAACTCAATGATAGAAGGTTGATTTGTCCACTCTTGTATTAAAGAGATAAAACGCATGAACTCCATCCTTAGTCCATGAATGAGATAACGACGAATACGAGCGCCGCTTATGGGTCCCTCCATATCGATTAAATTTCAAGACACAATGTTTTAAGTTTGAGTAAAATATTCTGGAATTGAAAGATTACCTTGAGTCATCCCAGCCAAGTTTGTTCTCCAAATATTGTAGCCTCATTGTGTTCTTTTGAGTGAACAACCTTTCAAGTGTCTCCTACACTTCCTTTGGCGACTTTAAATCACCGAACATGCTCGATGTATTCTTTACTAATTGATGTTCGTAAAGCAAATAAAGCTTTACCACACTTGATCGTCCACTTCCTCCGCAACTCAACATTTTGTGGTGTATCCTCTGGAATTACACTTTCATCACCAGTGATAAGATCCCACAAATCTTGTCCTTGTAGATAAGCTTCCATACATAACTTCCAGTAACTATAATTGTTACCAACAAGCTTGTCCACACAAATACTGCTTCCACCATTCATGATTACTAAACAATAAATCAAACACTTGAAATTGTAATAAAATCAAACACCTGGTAGACAACCAGGCTCTATTACCATGTAACAAATAAAGGAAGCAATAATGGAGAAAGCAAAATGGAGAAAACAACTGAAATAGAACTTTTATTTCTCAAGCTTAAAATCAGAGGATACTTCAAAGTGCTTATTACAATCAATTATAATACTGAAAATAAGTCCTAAAAAATCTGAACTAACCCAAACGTGCATTTGAGTTTTTTATCCCTAAATAAAAGCCACTAATTCCTAAATAAAATAAAACAGATAACTGACTTTCTAAATAAATGGATAAAATAAAACAAACTAGACTTGTTCAATATCCTCAAAAAAAAAAAAAAAAAACTAGACTTGTTCAAGACTCATGACAATAAGTTTGACTAATTTGCAACAAAACTGAGTCTGACTCATTATTTTCCATGGTAAAGTTTGTGCATTCAAATGAAAATTGCAAGAGTTTTGAGTATGTACGGTACTTGGTGGGACTAATACGGAAATTTCGGCTGTTGAACATTAATTAATGGTAAACACTCTATACATACATTAAAAGGAGATTGGTTGATCGTTCCTCTCTTACTCGGTTTCTTTTAATATAAGGTTTTGGGAGGGATAAAACTAGTGAAATCAATCCTAGATCAATGGTATGGTTACACGTGCGTGCTTAACTAACCAATTCTCTCTCTCTCTCTCTCTCTCTCTCTCTCTCTCTCTCTCTCCCTCTCTATTACTTTGTCAATAATAGGGAAAAATGTCCCTTGAATGGTTAAAGACTATGCATAATACATGATGAAATGAACTATTTGAATGTTAACCATGTTTGGTCTCTTCAGTGTCTAAACCTCTTAAGCTTTTTATTGTAGATTGTAAATGGTTGTTCAAGTCAAGAGTTTCTAGAAATATGTCGTGTTATTCATGATAGTAAAGCGAGTACAAATGAGGATATCAGATGCTTATTTATACACACACAAGATGAGCTATCTATCTGGCTATCATGTAACAACTCCTTAACTAACATGCTAACAATATAACATAAACATCACTAGATAAACCAAACTAACTAACTCTATTTACTCAATATGCTCCCATGCAAAGTGAATGGGAGAAGTGGCCAAACACGATTTTTACATAGTCATAGGAAAGATGTAGCAGGCAAGTGGCTTAGTAAGAATGTCGCCCACTTGCTCCTCGGCGGACATGCCAAACATCTATCTCCTTATTGCGAACTTTATCCCGAATGAAGTGAATGTTGATTTCTATGTGCTTAGTGCGAGCATGATAAACCGGATTAGAAGCAAGTGTGAGTGCCTAACATTGTCGATCCAAAGGATGGAAGGCGATGTAGGAAAATTCCCAATTCAAAGAAACAAAGCATTAATCCATGTGATCTCGGTAATGGCAAAGGCCAAAAGCCAGATTCACTTTCCCGTCTTGCTCTAGCAACCACGTGTTGTTTCTTAGAACTCCAGGCAATAAGATTTGGATCAAGATATACACAATAACCACTGGTAGATCGTCTATCATCTAAGCAACTAGCCCAATCCACCGCAAAGCATTCTAGAGTCATCCTAGAAACATGTTGAAATAAGATGCCCAAATGAGAGGTACCCTTAAGATATCTAAGCACACATTTACAACAATTCCAATGATTTTATGTAGGTTGATGCAAAAATTGACTCAATTTGTTAACCACAAAAGAGATATCAGGCCGAGTTAAAGTCAAATATTGCAAGGCTCCTATAGTGCTCCTGTAGATAGATGGATCAGTGAGAGATGAACTATCCTGAAGTGAGAGTTTAGTATTCCGCAAATTAGGGTGGTGGAATTTGGTTTGCTAGAGGACAAACCAGTCTTATGAAGTAGATCCTTGATATATTTAGATCGAGTAAGATGGATGTCTGCAAGTGACCTATGTGTTTCCAAATCAAAAAAAGCTAACAACCTCCAACTCCTTAAGAGAGAAAGTGTGATTCAACTTTGAATGAGACTAGAAATGTAAAAAGAACAATCCCCTATAATTAGGATGTCATCCACATATACTAACAAGAATTAACTTCCCTTGAACATGTATAAGGAAAGAGATGAATCAAAATCGAGTTCTTGAAACCAAGGATACCGAGAAAGCCTTAAGCATCTTATCATACCACGCCTTGGGAGCCTATTATAACCCATAAGGCTTTAACCAATCGCACGCATGTGAAGGATCGAGAGGATCCACAAAACCCTGGGTCTGAGCCATATACACAGGTTCCTTAAGATCTCCATTAAGGAATGCATTGTTAACATCCACTTGATGGATAAGCCAACCCCTAGTAACAGCAAGAGAGAAAATGAGCCGATGGTAAGAGGCTTAACCACGCGGGACTAAAAGGTATCAAAGTAGACAACTCTAAAGATGTTGTTCAAACCCCTAGCCACAAGCCTAGCCTTCAACCTTTCAACAGATCCATCCATTTTGTGTTTCACCGTGAATATCCATTTGTTATTAATAATATTCATGTTCTCGGAAAAGGGAACCAACTCCCAAGTGTGATTCCTAACAAGGCATTATACTCCTCATCCATAGCAATTTTCCAATGAGGTAATGACAATGCTTCAGTGGCAGATGATGGTTCAGTGATAGGTAAAGAGGAGGAGACAGAGTAGAGTTTATGTTTAAATATGCCACTCTTGGATCTAGTGGTCATGACATGAGTGGGAGTAACAGGGAGAGGTTGTGGAGGTGCATCATGAGAGGCAGCAGTAGAGGGAACAAGGGCAATAGATGTGTCATTGGATAAATACAGGAGAATGAGATGGACGCTGGATAGGAGGAGAGGGAGCTGGAAGAGAGGTGGACTAAAGTGAAAGAGAACTAGTACTGGATGGTGTATGGTGCTAAATTAATGTGTTAGCTAAGGGTAACACAGAAAGTGAAAAATTTGTAGCAGATGATGAACAAGGAGGATCAGGAGAGAAGGAGAACAAAGAGGGATAAGGAAACTCTAACTTATTAAATACCATAGTGCTAGCAATTAAGAGTTTTCCAGAGGGAGAGAGACACTTATAGCCTTTATGATTAGGACTATAGCCAAGAAACACACACTTTATGGACCCAGACAGCTTAGACTAATTATAAAGCCTGGTATAAGGAAAACATCTGCATCCAAATGTTCTTAAGAAAGTATAGTCAGGAGATTGACCATAGAGCTTGAAATGAGGGGAGGAATGATCTAATACAGGAGCGGAGAGCTTGTTTATGATGTACACAGCTGTAGAAAAGGCATCCCACCGCACTTAGTAGGAAGAAGCTTGAGCAAGAAGAGCAAGTCCAGTTTCAACAATATGTTGGTGTTTTCTCTCGCTAAACCATTTTGAGTGTGTGTGTAAGGACAAGGGTGTCTAAAGTGGTTACCAAGAGATGTAAGGATTGGAGTGAGACTTCTGTATTCCCCCACCCCAATCAGACTGTAATACTTTTATTTTGGAGTTAAATTGCCTCTCAATCATGGCATTAAATTGGAGAAAAATAGAGTGAACCTCAGATTTAGTGCGCAGAGGATATATCCAGGTAAATCTAGAGTAATCATCAATAAAGTGAACTTAGTATTTGTAACCCTCCTTGGATATATAGGATGTAGGACCCCAAACATCGTATGAATTATTTCAAAAGGGGACTTAGTGGTGTGAACAGGAGGAACCATAGGCATATGTCGTAACTTTCCCACTTTGCAAGCCTCACAAAATCGATGATGTTTATTTGAGTAAGGTAAATTCAAGACTTTTAAGAACATGAGACAGTATTATTGTAAAGAGTGGCCAAGTCTATTGTGCCAAATAGTAAAAAGAGTTACAAGTTGAAGTAGCAGGACTAGCAACAAGAGAATAGGGAATACAATGAAGGGGAAGGGAATAAGATGTAGATGGATGCCGCCATTGAGATAGGGAAAGATCCAACTAAGGATGGCGATGGGGCGGGGGTATCTCAATACCCACTCCACCCCATCCTCTCCACGGGACGGGCGACGACCCGCCACGCGGGCGGGTGGGGCGCCAGTGTTGATTTTTTTTTATTTTTAAATATTTTTATATTGTATTTTACATTATTAATAATTATTTTAATATTATATTTTGTATTATAAATGCATATTATTTTAAATTTTGTCATTATATATGTTAAATATAATATTAAATACATAAAACTATATTATTTTATATAATATACATGTAAAATATACATTATATATATTTAAAAATAAAAAAAATAGCACGAGGGAGAAGATACCCGGCATCTCTCCCCCGTCCTTCCACGGGTCACAAAAGAAGCGGGGGCGGGCGGGCCCGGGTGCGGATATAAGCCATCCTTAAGCACTCCTTTCGAGGAAGAATTTGCAGTGCGTTTTCTAGTCCTTAACAAGACAATTAGAGGCATGAAACTCAATATAAACATTATTTTATTGAATAAATTTAGAAATACTGAGGAAGTTTTTGGTAACATCTGGTACATGAATGACTTGTTTAAGAGTAATAGGATGAGAAGAATGAAGTGAAGGAAAAGAAGTTGAACCTATGTGAGAAATTGAATGAGAATAACCATTGCCAACCACTAAAGAGTCATTACCTGAATATGGTGATTGCAGTGTCAAGTTTCCCAGGTTAGTAGTCACATGATGGGTAGTCCTGTTGTCCATAAACTTGATCGAATCTGGTAGAAGGTTGTGAATGAGCACCATAATTCACAACATTAGCCTGAAATGAAGGTGTAGCATGAGAATCAACCATCAACAAAGAATGATTGATAGAGGAGGGGAGTAATTGTAAGATGTAGCGAGACGAATGAGATCGAGAGGATCAAAGCAAATTAAAGTTGGCACGAATAGCAGGAGTATGAAATCCAGGTGGCTTAGAGGACTCCAAACTAGAGAAATTGACATCAAATCATTTGAAATATTTTGCAGCAAAGATGATTGTTCCGGCCACATATTTGACACACCGTTCGAGATCCTCCGAAAAATCTACCCCTACCGAAATATGCTGGAGAAACCACCTCGAGGAGGCCTCGGACTCATAAAAAGGAGCTCAAGTGGCAACATTGAGAGAAGAATTAACCACGGAGTTAGGATTGACAACCGGAGACTGAGTAGATTGATGTTGCAGGCGCATTTCATGTGTTTGTAAGATATACTGCATTTCTGAGAGAGTGAGATCTTTTCGAGTTGTTAAGTTCACCACTACTGACTCATACTCAGAGCCTAAGCCATGAAGAATGTAAAACATTAGGTCATCATCATCCACAGATTAACCAACAAAGCATGAATGTCATCTAACGATCGCATCTTGAGGACATATTTAAATCTACAAATCTTCATTTTTGAGAGATTGTAACATTGATTTTAAATGCATCACTCTGGCTTGGGACTGAGTACGAAACAAATTCTCCAACACATTCCAAATCTCAGATGATGTGGCGCACCGATTCACATATCATAACATACTGAGATAGAATTTAGAATCCAACCGAAAAAGAAACTTATCTTTACGAAGCCAAATCGAATACTCACGGATTGAGATTAGTTGTTTTAGAACCTTCATCAGATCCATTTCGATGGTGCGTAAATTATGCCAAGAAGAAACTCTTTGAATCCATGAGCGATTCGTAGCTAGGACTTGTGATCTACATAAATTGTAGTTAGATCTATCTAATGAATGTTAAGTGTGTTGAGAGTAGGGAGAAGTTAACTTGCTACCATGAGAAAAAAATTTGCAGTTAA